>MU678786.1:0-78395 GCA_026770625.1 Nicotiana glauca
GATCGGTTGATCCTGGCCATTGAAACGGTGTGATCTAACGGTTCAAAGGAAACGTGACAAATACGACGTCGTTCGAACGTCGTATTGGCCAGATCTCGTTGGACCGGGCAGGGGTTCGCATTTGGGCCTGATAAGGTTTAATTTTGACAGCCCAGTCCGATTTGCTCCCTTTTCTCTTTATTTTCTTCATCTTTTAATTAATCAAACTATTAAAATCCTAAATCACAAAAATACTAAATAATTTCTAATTGTAGAATTGAGTCCTAAATGCAATATTTTTTGTATTTTTAATTAATTTAAACAAATAAACATGCATACACAAATGCAAACAAATAACAAAAAATTCACAAAAAAAAAATCACACACAATACAAAACTATTTTATTTGAATTTTTGGAAGTGATCCTCACATAGAGCAAAAATCACGTGCTCATAGACATCGATATTATCCTTCCAACATGCAGAAACCGAATCCGATAGTATTCATTCTAGATCCCAACGACCTCATCTCATTCAATACGTCTACTCTAGTGACATGACACACCGATACAATCTCAAGACACACCCTATGCAACCCGTGCACCAATAAGCAACAGTCCGAATATACTTAAATCATGGAAAGTGACTCAAATGAGAGAACTGAACCACAAGCTCACCAGTACCACCACAACACAATGCCGAGAACCCATCACACATCATAGAACCAGAACACACGAATCTAACCCGAAGGGTCATACCTCTACATAACTTAGCTGCAATGCGTGACCCTATCCAAACACTGGTCCACATGAAACACCTCAAGTAACTATGCTCAAAATCGACAACCATGCGCAATTTGATGTCTAGAACCAAAGAAAATCATCATAACCATGGAGAAGCAATTGACATAACATTACACAAACCCGAAAGGACAGAACTGATACGCCATCCGCCGAGCAATACCCAATAATCTTCCCGCTCGAATTCCACTGAGAGACCCTACTAAAACCGCACCACATATTCCTATAACTAACAAATCCTAATGCCTTGTAACATGAAAAGTCAACTCATAAATCACTCCAGAACACTACTAAGCTCAACAATAATCGAATCAACACATCCCTCAACAATAGCAACTCGGAGTCACAAAGGCGACTCGATGCAGAACACACATCCATATTGGCCTACCAATGAACCCCTTATCAAGGAGTTCCTGAAGCTGCTCCTTCAACTCCTTTAACTCCGGCGGTGACATACGATACGGTGCTCGGCACCAAATCAATATCAAAATTAACAACCCTGTCCGGCAACATGCCCGGCAACAGGAAACACATCTGGAAAATCCCTCACCACCGGAACTGAATCAATGGTAGGAGTCTATGCACTGACATCCATCACGAAGGCCAAATAATAAAGACAACCCTTCCAAGCCATTCACCGGGTCTTCAAAAATGAAACCACCCTATTGGGAACATAATCCGTCGAACCTCGCCACTCAATCCGTGGCATTCCCAGCATAGCCAACATCGCCGTCCTAGCGCAACAACCCAGAATAACACGACACGGAGACAACCAGTCCATACCCAATATGACACCAAAATCTAGCATACTAAGCAACAAGGATCCACTCAGGTCACCAAACCTCCGATAGTTACCATACAAGACCGATATACGCGGTCCACAACCATGACCTAACCTGTTTATGAGAACTCCCAGTCTCTAAATCCATACAGCACGTGAATTACCATATCCGATCCCAACTCCACCGTCCGAATATACAACACACCTCTAATACCCAATCGTCCCACGAGAGGTACTCCTATAATTCTTCTGTGCCACCAAGCAAACTCGAATATCAGCAGTGGGTCCAACAAGAGAGTGCCTCAATACTAATGAAGTATCCTCAACTCAAACACATCGCCTTTTCTAAAATGTATACCCTCATCAAGCCATACCAATCAGTGATCTCATTTATCTAGGCATCTGAAACTATCCATGCTACCTAAGAATTTGTGACCTTCCTTTCAAAACTGAATCGAGACCTTACATAGAAAATCTCAATCCTACACAACATACCGCATATACCATACCATCCTAGGATAAACATGAGAACTTCATATCCATTCCGAGCCACAAGAAACTACGTACTCAACTAGCTAAAAACTTTCTATTGATCCCATTTAGAAGAGAATCACTATACATCCCATGCTCTTCACGCTCGTAGAAAATATACATCTCTAATCGTGGTAGAAACCATCAAGAACTCTCCGAATTCCATTTTCATAAAACTAAACCGTCAGGACTGAATCCTTCTAACTCAACCAAGCTACACATGCCACTAAAACCCAAGACATTGCCGCAAAACACCTGTAGAAACTCATTACCTCGTAAGCACCCAAAGAACTAATCATATCCTTACCACGCCGATCCGGCCTATTACCAAGCTATCCCATATATCCAGGTTCATTCTGATTTACCTTCAACTTGATACTTCTTCTCGCTATAACACCACAGTCATCGACCCAGACTCGCCACACAAGACCCAAGCATAAATCCACATTGTCCTACAGTTCATAAGCCGATGACTACTCTCTCAAATATCCCCAAAAGCACCACATTCGAAATACTTTCCCTGAAGAGGCTTCTATGAATCTAAAGCCATTACCTTCGCCTTTCTGATACTGATGTGTAGAATCCATAATGATATAAAAGTATCATGAGTCTTGACACCCTCTAATGAAAACCTCAGTTTCTAGCCAAATATACAACCAGAAAATCTCCAATTATTACATGTAAAATCTTGAACCCATTAGAACTATTCTCGAGAGTCATCCACTCTACTCAAACCGCAATTAGACCGGTCAAACGGACCAGACGACCAGTGCTCCATTAGCACTCCGACACTGCAAAATGTAACCTCACCTTAATGCAACCAAGCAACTTCCTGTTCTATGCAGCGTACATTCTTTACCAATAACAACTCAAGTCATTCCGTGATTCTCATACACCCATAAAGCATAACATAACCTTTATTGAAATTTCCTTTACTCGAGCCATCCTCAGTCTCAACCTCCATAAGCCATAACTGGTTTACCAGTACGCCTCGAACTGGAACTAACATAGCACATAATCGTACAATCAACTAATCAATAGTAGACTCCCCCACTTGGCTTAAAGCGATAGATCAAAACATATAATAACTCATAATGCATATACTTTATTACTGCCATAATACCATAGTGAGATTAAACTCAATCCTTCATAAGCTCATGCAACACAGACTATCTAGTACTTTAAATCTACTGCAAATCTCTTATTCACCCTCGTAATAGTCAAACCCACTCTCTTAAGCGACCCAAATTCAAATTTCAACACATAACTTTCACTGGTAAAAGAGATCTTCCAACAAACAACATAAGGATCTCACAAACTTCAGAATACTCCATAGGCGATAACCCACTTGCTTCGCCTCAAACTAACGTCTCTTTATACCCTTCCAGCCTCATAAACATTACTAAGTCACTTAATCTTCCTGAGTCTGAACTAATATCACAACGTGAAATCTACTTCACTTTCCAACTAGGCAACATGAAAAGATCCTTCAACACACCCACAATTCGGGGCTATATGATCGCAGCAAACTAAACCTTACACAACGGTAGGAAGAGCGGGCGCTAAGACTTTTACCCGAATAGTGGTATCGGGGTCAATTTTCACAGGGAGCTTGGAATGGAGTTGCGTATTTGTTTAGACTAGGAATGCGTGTTTGCCCCTAATTGTACCTCTAACATTTTTGGGTTTTGTTGTTTAATAACTACTATTTTAACAACTACAAATTAAGACTAAATTATGCTAAGATATAAATTCTAGGTTGTATGCAAGATAGAGAAAGGCACTAGGGTCGTGGCATTTACCTAGGTGGTCAACTAACGGGTAAAGATTCGTAATGCAAGATTGATGATTGTGGGGCTTATGATATAACCGTTGCACTATTGCACTCACTCTTCCATCTCTCGGTAGAGAGAGTCATTTTGCCCAATTGACTCTCTCGAGACCAATTGGGTAGGCTAATTTGCCCAAGCAACTTAGGGTTCAAGTGGGGTAATTACTCTCTCGAGGTTTAACCGGTTAATTAAGACTACCATTCTCATGGGTCCATCCCAATTCCTTGTTGGGTCAATTTTGGGGTCATAGACTCTTTTTCTCAAGAAGAGTCAAGACCCACTAAGCTAGACTTAGTGTTTGCAACCACCAAATCCTAATGAAATCATAAAATTAACCCAAATACCAAATACACAACATCATTCAAGCATTAAATAATCACACCCATTAATTACCCACACTAGGGTTGAGCCAAAACCCTAGCTAATGGGTTTAGCTAGACATGATAGAAAGGGAAATAGAATAAATAGAAGATGAAACAAACATATTAATTAATTACTAATGTTAATCTACAATAATCCATGATGAAAGAAGATAAAATTGCCCAAAATAGGCTAAAACTTGAGTCTCACGAGTGCAGCAACTATCTGATATTTAATACTTAACCTAAAAATGGTAAAATGTTCTATTTATAGTGCACAGGAAAAACTGGACAAAACTTCCCCTACGGGGTTGGCGCGGACCGCGCATAAATGTAGTGCGGCCGCGTAGGCTTTTGGTCTTGCAATTTTCTCCTCTGAAGTTGGGGACGCGGACCGCGCAAGAAGGTAGTGCGGCCACGCTAGCTGATGGACACAGACCGCGCATAGTTAGGTCGTGGCCACGTTGGCTGACTGGCGCGAACCGTGCATAAATGGGACGCGGCCGCGTTGGCTGATTGGGAAAATTATCATCTCTCTGAATCTCATCCATGAGGAACGCACTGATTTGTAACGCGGACGCGTGGAATTTGCCTCGAAGTTGTTGGTCTCTAATTCTCCACACGCGGACCGCGTCAAGATGAGCGCGGACCGCGCGGTATGCCCTTGAAATACCTATTCTCTGAACTCCTAGCACGGCCGCGTGGCAAAACAATGCGGTCTGTGCTAGGTCTTCTTATTCCCCACTTCACTTGGTCTTTGACACTTGGTAGGTTTCATTCCGTTTTTAGCCGATCTTTGACATTTGTCATCTTATCGCTCAAACCTGCAATCAAGCGCATCTTGTAAGCATTTTGAGACTATTTTTATGGCAATTCACACACAAAACGTAGGCAAGTATGGTCATAAAACGTGTTAAAATGATAGTTATCAACTCCCCCAAACATAAACCTTTGGTTATCCTCAAGCAAATAAAATAAGACCTACCCCTCAAAGGAAAACACCCAAGTAATTCCTGTTTATCCTAAAGTAACCTCAACAAGCATCAATTGGGACTAACAATTTCCCTCAATGCGAATGCATCATTAACACATTTAAACTTTGAAAACTTGTGGATCAAGTGTGACACAAGAGCATCAAGAATTGACACATATTCATCAAAGAACGTTTCTCAATTACTTTGGTCATTGTGGAACCCAAACTCACACATCTTCAACTCTCCCTAAGTGAACCTCACCTTTTATAGTATTGATACTCAAACCGAGGTTGATGGATTTTCACTCATCTCTCTCAAGGAAGAGGTCACAAGTCCGGCTCTAAGGACCATATGCTTGCCCCTTATGTAAGTATGCACTAATGTGGGCTTCCTTCAACTCAAGATCATATAGGGCTTTTATGGAGTCATTGTGAAGGCTTTTGGGTAAAGGTAGGATATGTTTTTGCTCAATTGGGTTCAATCTTCCCTTAAACACTTCTTTTGATTCATTTTGGCACACTTTCTTGACTCATTTGAGTATTTCACTTCTTTCAAGGGGTTAGAGAGACACATTGTCACTCTTTCTTGTGCAATTTAAAACCTTTCTTCTTTTGTCTATTTTTTCCACACCTTTTTCACTTTTTGTTGTCCTTAAATTCCCCTTTTGGTTCATATTCATTTTTGTCTTTCTTTTTGTCTTTTTCTATTTTTCATTGCCTTCCTTTTGTTTTGCTTTTATACCTTTTTACCACATTGATTCCTTTCTTGTCTCTCCCCCCAAACTTAGACATTTTCCATTACTCAAGGGAAGATTTGGGTGCCAAGAGATGGTCTCATTGAGAACGGGTATAGGCTTGTAGCTTTGTTTCATGAAAGAAGAAGGTTTAAGGCTCAAAAGGGGTGAACTAGGGATCATTCCATTAGTAGGTCATGGACTTGTTCAAACTTGGCATTTTTTTATCAAGGAGAGCCTATAATCATTTCTCAAGTCAAGTTTCACCTATGATTTTGCCTCAACAAACATTCAGGGCAAGTTCTAGACCATCGGCTCGGTACTTGGGCTCATAATTCGAATTTTCACCACACACACTCAAGGATTGCTAAAGACATCGAGTCGAGGGTCCACAACGATCTTAGTTACGATTCAAGCGCACGATGGCCCAAAATGACCACATGATGATTGTTTGGTCAACACAAGAGTCTCAAGGCCATGACTTTCACCATCCTAAACACAACATCATGTCTTTGACCATGGGATCAAAGGCAAATGTGCTAGGCACAAATGAAGCTTTGCCTGCGGTACCCTTAACTACAAAAGTTGAAAATAAAAAAAAATTCAAAAAATGGACTCAACCCTTAAGAAGGTCATCACGCCATCTATCATTGGGAAGAGCCACCCGATTCACACAAAACTCTACCCTTGGAAAGAACCGTGGCATTAAGAAAACCAAGGGCTTATTGCAAACGCCAAAACAAAACAAAAAGGCTACGAGCCTAACTACGTAACTAAAACGAAATGTTTTAATTAAAATAGAAAACCGAATGAATATGTACAATAGGGGAGTAGAATATACAACTAGGGGTAATGAATATATACAGAAAGTTAAAAATCATTCAAAATGAAAGGTTATATACAAACCACTATCAGCTACAAACATAAACTAAGAGTCAAATGAATATATACAGTCATCCCAAATGTCAATCAAAATAGTAGGGCACACCCCCACGAATAAAAGCTGGCATTGTCCCCAATGCCAACTACCAAAATAAGCATAAATAACAGGAAAGAATATAGAGTGGCCCCTCAAGCCTGATCCGTCATAATGGGCTGATCGGTGGTCCTCTGGTCCTTTGTACTGGCGGGAACCTTAGACAAGTTTCCGGCCTGTCGTTGCTCTACTGCTAGGGTAGGGTCCGGGTCATGGACCGAATGAACATCTGGTGGAGCACTGGAGGTACCCTTCTGAACTTGTGCCACCTC
This sequence comes from Nicotiana glauca, assembly GCA_026770625.1. NCBI lineage: Eukaryota > Viridiplantae > Streptophyta > Magnoliopsida > Solanales > Solanaceae > Nicotiana > Nicotiana glauca. The sequence goes on from MU678786.1 coordinate 7,237, forward strand.
TATCATAACACCCTCAGTGCTAGGAAGCTTCCTCTTCTTCCTTGGATGCCTAGGCTCCTCCTCCTACTATGGCTGAGCTGCTGCTGGATCTAGATCTGGATCTCCCAGTAACAAATCTAATGGCATCTGGTCTTTCAAAAGCTTATGCATATCTACTCACAGCTTTTTTACCGACTCCTTTGAAGCATTTTGCTTCCTCAACTTTTTGTGCTCCCGGGCCAACTTTTCCAATGCAGTGTTGTGTGCCCTAACTGCCTTAGTCAAGGCGGTCTGAGTCTCAATCATCTCTTCCTGGTTGGCCAGGATCTTCTTCAGTGTTTCCTCAATAGATGTAGGAATCTCAACAGTGGCTGATGCTGACTGTGCCTGAACTACAGTGGCCAAGGTGGACAACTTGGATGTCGCAGCTGACATCCAGTTGTTCAAACTGGCAAGAGACTGAGTGAGCTAGTGGGCAGTGAACCGGTGAGTCTTTGATGAAGGGACTACCAGATCAGCTGAAGTAGAAGTGCCAGCTACAGAAGAAGGACCTGGGGGCAAAGTCACACCGGCAGTAGTAGCAGGGATGGTGGATGGCTCAGTAGATAGCTCGATCACAGCTGGCTCCTCAGACTGGCCAGGTGTGGGTGGCTAATACTTTTTAGACTTTGGGTTGTCGGAACCCAACTGGCTATACCATGAATAGGGGGCCATAAGTTTTGCCTTGACATCAAAGCACTTTTTCTTCACCTCCAAATCCCTAAAGTACATGGACAAAGTGTTCGGGAAGGGGTAGTTTGTGTTGGTCTCTTGTCCGGACGCAGAGATCACCCTCGAGATGATGTTGCCCACATTTAGAGGAAGCCCGACCATGATAGATGCCATAAGAACATCCCGGGTCAAAGGAACTAAGTGATCATGTGTGGAGGGATCAAGTCTACTACAAACGAATGTCAACCAACCCTTGGCTTCAAAATTGAAAGTGTTTCTCAGAATCCTCTCCCCTGCGTTCAACCATTTTGGAACAGTGCCCGGGGCTGCCAAGTACTCGACCAACCAAGGACGCACCTCTTCACCCATTGCGAGCTTTTCTAAGCTCAGATTCATCCTCCTCCTTGAACCCCAAATATTCATTCAGTGACTTCCCATCAAACACCACCATTTTTTCCTGCACATGCGTCGCCTTTGTGTCCTTAACCACACGAGACACATTACAATAGAAATTTTTCACCATATACTCATTAGCATCAATACAATGCTCCTTGAAAAAACCCCAACCATCTCTAGTACGGAATTGTTCTTGCATCTTTGGGTTAAGAGGAAGAAGATCATTGTCAATGAATTGTCTTTCCGGAATCAACTTCCTAACGGGCCACCACTCTCTAAATTTGTGGAATGCAATCTCACTCACAAATCTGTCTGCCCAGGCTTCAAGTTTTCTGGTTCGATCCACTCCCCCAACTTGAGGCTCACCCCCCTCATCATATCCTCCACTCTCCCCATATAATGAAGATGTAGGGGAGGTGGAGTATTGTTCTTCATTTCTTGCTACGGACTCAACAGACAAATCCGAAACTACGTTGACCGATCTTTTAGAGGTGGGAGCAGGTGAAGGGGAGTCATGCAATTGGAGCGAGGTAGACATGTGAGTCGGAGCTGATTCTGAGGTAATGCTCCGGGATGGTGCATACTCACTCCCCGTAGAGTGGGAGGCAGCTCTATCAACTTCCCGTATCAGCTTACAGGTCTTTTTGATGTTCTCCCGAACCTGGGGAGTGAGTTTAACCATCCGCTTTCCTTTGCCCCCTCTCCCGGGTTGTTGTTGTCGTCGTTTTCCTCCACGATTCTTAACCATGATCTGCAAAGAATAAAAGTCTAACATTGTTAGTTTAAGCATATGCATTGAATTAGATGACACAGTTGAGTTCATGAATTAGAAACATTGCAGTAGAATAAGGGGCGCAGACCGCGCAAAAGAGTCAAGCGGTCGCGCTGGGGTAGCGCGGACCGCATAAAATTAGAGCGCGGACCGCACTTGACAATGACCCAAACACACCCTTCTCTGAACCTCACTAATGCGGTCCGCACTGATTTGGTTCGCGGTCGCGTTGGGCCAGCACGGACCGTGCAAAATTGCGACGCGGACCGCGCAAATAAGACTTAGCACACACAGGAGAAGCGGCGCGGACCGTGCAGAAAGGACGCGCGGCCGCGCAGGGCTTAGAAATTAACTGAGTGAGGATTTATTCATTTGAGTCCAATTTTGATCAAATTTTGGGTCCTAATTGTTCCTACTCAATTAACTACATTTGAATTCATGCCCATTGTTTAATATTAACACACAAAATCTAACCTAATAATTAAATCTAAGAGGAATGAGAAGCAACAAGAAGTTATACTAATGGGAAACAAGCAAAATAATCAAAAATTAAAACTATGTATGAAATTAGCAAGGAATGTTACCAGGGATTATGAAAATTCAACTACTTGAAGCAATGGTCTTGATGGACAGTGAAAATTAAAGCTCAAGGAGTCAATTTGCGAAAAGGGTAAAATGAAGCCTAAGGTCTCTATTTATAGAAAAATCATGGGACCCTTCACCTACCTACCAGCGCGGCCGCACAGAAATGGCTGCGGACCGCACTGGATTTCCTTCCTTCACAATTAACTGAACAGCCCACGCGGACCGCACTGTTTTGTCATGCGGCTGCATGGGAAACTTCAGAGAGCATGTCATTTGGGTCTTCCTAGCACGGACCGCACAAAAATGTTACGCGGCCGCGCTGGCAGCTTCAGAGACTTGGCTCCCCATTGTACCAGCCTACGCGGACCGCACTATTTTGGTGCGCGACCGCGTGGGCAAACTTCAGAGACCTGGCATTTTTTTTTTACTTTTGTCCTGCACTGGTTTAACATTATCCCAGCAACATCTCACAAACCATGAGCTCAAAATCCTAATATACAAAGAAAATCAAGGAAAAATCAAAAGACATGGGTTGCCTCCCAAGAAGCGCCTGATTTAACGTTGCGGCACGATGCATGTTACCATCAATATCACTTCAAATGAATGAGTGCCACCACGTGGGTGTCATCAAACTTCCCCAAGTAATGCTTGACACGATGCCCATTGACCCGAAAAACTTCACCATTTTTGTTCTTGAGATCAATAGCACCAAATGGGATTACACCAACAACTTCAAATGGACCACTCCACTTAGACTTAAGCTTTCCCGGGAATAACCTCAACCGGGAGTTGAAAAGAAGAACCATGTCACCAACTTTGAATTCCTTCCCTCGGGCATACTTATCGTGAAGGTACTTCATCTTGTCCTTGTACAAGGACGAGCTGGAGTAGGAATGAAATCTAAACTCGTCTAGCTCATTGAGTTGCTCAACCCAGAGATTCGCAGCGACATCCCATTCTAATTCAATTTTCTCAAGTCCCACATAGCCTTATGCTCCAATTCCACCGGAAGATGACAATATTTCCTAAACACCAACCGGAAGGGAGACATACCAATCGGGGTCTTGTAAGCCGTCTGATAGGCCCAAAGAGCATCATCTAATTTCTTCGACCAGTCGGTCCCATTGGCATTGACAGTTTTGGACAAAATACTCTTTATCTCTCAGTTGGAAACCTCAACTTGGCCACTCGCTTGAGGATGATAAGGAGTGGTAACCTTGTTATTTACACCATACTTGGCAAGTAATGAATCAAAAGCCCGATTGAAAAAATGAGAACCACCATCACTAATGATAGCACGTGGAGTGCCAAACCTAGTGAATATACTCTGTTTCAAGAACGCCACCACACTTCGAGCTTCGTCGGTAGGCAAAGCGACGGCTTCAACCCATTTTGACACATAATCAACCGCTACCAAGATATAGGTGTTCCCACAAGAACTCACGAACAACCCCATAAAGTCGATACCCAACACATAAAAAATGTCCATCTCTAGAATTGTGTTGAGAGGCATCTCATCCTTTTTAGAAATCCCACCGGCTCGTTGGCATTCATCACATCTCTTTACAAAATCACCGGCATTTTTAAATAAGGAGGGCCAATAGAAACCGCAACTAAGCACCTTAGAAGCCGTCCTCACCACGCCATGATGGCCACCATAGGGAGAGGAATGACAAGCCTCCAAAACACTCAATTATTCTTCTTCCGGGACACATCGGCGAATCACACCATCGGTGCAAATCTTAAACAAATATGGCTCATCCCAATAATAATCCAAACTATCCCGATTGAGCTTCTTCCTTTGGTTAGAAGAGAGCTCATACGGGATTATACCGGTCACAAGATAATTTGCTACATCGGCAAACCACGGCATATCATGCATAGACACCGCAAGGAGTTGTTCATCCGGGAACGCATCATTAATCTCAAGGCCGTCAGAAGGCATCCCCTCTTCTTCCAAGCAGGACAAGTGGTCCGCTACTTGATTTTCACTTCCTTTTCGGTCCACAATTTCTAGATCAAACTCTTGAAGAAGTAGCACCCATCTCATCAATCTTGCTTTTGAATCTTTCTTGGTCATCAAATACCTAAGGGCGGCATGATCGGTATGGATAATCACTTTGTCCCCCATAAGGTATGGTCAGAACTTTTCCATGGCAAACACAATAGCTAGCAACTCCTTTTCGGTGACTGTATAGTTTCTTTGAGCTTCATTCATCGTCTTGCTTGAGTAGTACACCGGATGGAACGTCTTGTTGATTCTTTGGCCCAATACCGCCCCTATCGCAACATCACTAGCGTCGCACATGAGCTCAAAAGGCAAGCTCCAATTGGGTGCGGTAATGATAGGGGTTGTTGTCAACTTGTGTTTTAGAAGCTAGAAAGCCTCCGTGCATTTCTCATCAAAGACAAACTTGGCCTCCTTCTCTAACAACTTGCACAACGGGTTAACTACCTTAGAGAAATATTTGATGAACCTTCGGTAGAAACTCGCGTGCCCCAAAAAGCTCCTCACCCTTTTGACAGAAGTAGGGGGAGGTAACCTTGAAATGTCTTCAATCTTGGCTTTGTCAACTTCAATACCTCTCTTCGAAATCTTGTGACCCAATACAATACCCTCTTCTACCATAAAATGGCATTTTCCCAATTGATAATTAGGTTTGTATCTTTACATCGGGCCAACACACGGTCCAAAATTTTCAAGCATTCCTCAAAGGAGTCCCCCACCACGCTAAAATCATCCATAAAGATCTCTAATATATCTTCCACCATGTCGTTGAAAAGTGTCATCATACATCGTTGGAAGGTTGCTGGGGCATTACACAATCTAAACGGCATCCTCGAAAATGCGAATGTACCATAGGGACAAGTAAAGGTCGTCTTTTCTTGGTCTTCCGGGGCGATGAGAATCTGATTGTACCCCGAATACCCATTTAAAAAGCAATAGAACGACCGACCCACAAGACGATCAAGCATTTGGTCGAGGAACGGCAACATGAAATGATCCTTTCGAGTCACCTTGTTAAGCTTTCTATAGTCCATACAAACTCTCCATCCTGTCACCGTCCGAGTAGGAATCAACTCATTGTTAGCATTGGTTACCACATTCATCCCGCCCTTCTTCGGTACACATTGCACCGGAGAAGTCCATGAGCTATCAGAAATAGGATACACCACACCGGCGTCAAGCCACTTGATTATTTCCTTCTTGACCACTTCTTGCATAGCTTCGTTGAGCCTCCTTTGGTGTTCAAGTGAGGGCCTCGCATCCTCCTTCAATATGATCTTATGCATGCAAAAGGCGGGGCTTATACCCCGAATATCCGCCAATGTCCATCTGATCGCCCTCTTGCGCTTTTGTAGAACCACCAAAGTGGTGTCAACCTGCACGTTAGTCAAGCAAGATGAAAGAATAACAGGCAAAATGAAATTAGGGCCCAAGTATTCATACCTGAGGTGAGGAGGAAGTGGTTTCAACTCCAACACCGGTGGCTCCTCAATAGATGGCTTGGTTGGGGGAGTTTTCTGATTCTCAAGATCCAATGATAACTTTCTAGGATCATAAGAGTGCGAGCCCATACCATGCAAAGCGTTTACGCATTCAACTCTCCCGGCATCATCATCAACATCCATGTTCAAGAGCACAGCCTCAAGTGGGTCCTCAACATTCACCATTGCGCTTGTGTCATCCACTATCACCGCCGTGACAATGTCAACAAATGAGCACACCTCAGTGCTATTCGGTTGCCTCATAGACTTGCACACATGGAACACCACCTTTTCATTACCAACATGGAAGGTCAACTATGACGCCTCGACATCGACCAAAGCCTTCCCTATAGCTAGGAAAGGCCTCCCAAGGATAATTGGAACCTCAAAATCCACCTCACAATCCAAGATAACGAAATCAACCATCAATATGAACTTATCAACACGAACAAGGACATCATCAATAATCCCCAAAGGCCGCTTCATTGACCGGTCCTCCATTTGAAGCCTCATAGAAGTTGGACGAGGTTGTACGATTCCCAAGGTCTTGAAGACCGAATATGGCATTAAATTTATACTTGCTCCCAAGTCACAAAGGGCTTTTTCAAAGTCAGCACTTCCAATGGTACATGGGATAGTGAATTCACCGGGGTCCTCAAGTTTCGGAGCCATAGAATGTACAATTGCGCTCACTTGATGGGTCATCTTGATTGTCTCACACTCCATTGATCTCTTTTTTGTAACCAAATCTTTCATGAACTTTACATACCCAGGCATTTGCTCGAGTGCCTCCACCAAGGGCACATTGATAGTCAAACTCTTCATCATCTTAATGAATTTCTTAAATTGGTTGTCATCTTTTTGCTTGGCCAACCGTTTAGGATATGGTGAAGGAGGCCGAGGCAAGGGTGCTTTGGCTTTGGGCACTACCGCCTCAGGCATATCAATCACATGTTCCCTAGGCGGGTTCACGGCCTCTTGTTTCTCCTCCTCAACCTCATGAATATCAATCCGCACATCATCTCTCACACTTGATTCAACTACATCTTCAACCACCAAAGGCATTTCATCATCTCGTAACTCATCTTCATCCACCATAACTTGGTTTCCTCTTGAGGCATGTACATCACTGCCTCTTCCACTTCACGTTGTCACCGCCATCACATGATTGTTGTGACCACCCTTGGGTTTCACTACCGTATCACTTGGTAGAGCACCCTTTGGGCGAGTATTTAAAGACTGAGAAATTTGGCCAAGTTGTACTTCCAAGTTACAGATAGAAGTGTTGTGGGAGGCCAATTGAGCATCGGAGTCTTGGTTCTTCTTCATCATTTGCTCAAACATAACTTCAATTATACCAAATTGATTTCCCGAAGAACTAGACCCTTGAGATTGAAACGGCGGCGGGTTGTTCAGTTGTTGAAACATCGGAGGCCTTTGAAAGCCTTGCCCCTAATTTCCTTGACCACCATTGTTATTCCACCCACCTTGCCCATTGTTGTTGTTCCAATTGTTGTTGTTGTTTCCGCTCTAATTCCCTTGACTACCCGAATTGTTGTTCCCCCAATTTCCTCCTTGGTTGTTGTTATTGTTCCAATTACCACCTTGTTGATTGCCCCAATTTCCTTGAGGTCTCCATTGTTGGTTCCCTTGATTACCTCTATTCCCTTGATAGTTGTTGACGTATTGGACTTCCTCACTTTGATCATCATAGCATTCATTCAAATAACCACCACCATCATCATAGTTATAAAAATGTTCTTGAGGTTTTTGCCCTCTTTGCATCCTTTTCATTATATTCACTCCTTCCATGGCGTTGACTTGGCGCGGGTTTTGAACTTGTTGTAACTGCGCTTTAGCCAACTGATTCATTGTTGTTGTAAGTTCGGCAATAGATTGGTCGTGATCATGTAACTCCTTATGCAAATGTATGACATTAGGATCACCTTGATGAACATTAGCTCGGCTTTGCCATGACAATGATGTATCAGCCATCTCATCTAACACATCACAAGCTTCATTGTACGGAAGCTTCATAAAATTTCCTCCCGCCAGTTGGTTTACAATACATTGGTTGGTTGTGTTGATGCCCCTATAGAACGTTTGTTGAATCATAACATCATTCATATCATTGTTAGGGCACTCTTTCACAATTGTTCTAAACCTCTCCCATATCTCGTGTAACAATTCAGTCACCTCTTGCTTGAAGGCTAGAATCTCGTCCCGTAGAGTCGCTATGTGACTTGGAGAGAAAAATTTAGCAATGAACTTGTCCGGCAACTCATCCCATGTAGTGATGGAATGATTGAGGAGCCTCTCCAACCAATCTAACCCCTTCCCTCGAAGTGAGAACGGGAAAAGTCGAAGTCTCAATGCATCCTCTGAAACATTTGTCTGCTTGCTACCCCAACAAGTATCCATGAAGCCTTTCAAGTGTTTATAAGAATTCTGATCAGTGGCCCCTATGAAATAACCTCGTTGTTCGAGCAAGGTGAACATCACATTTGTAATCTGGAAGTTCCCCGCCCGGATTCGGGGAGGAACTATTGCACTTGCGTACCCTTGATTGGGTAGAACTCTTGGTGCCACTCTTGGTGGAGGTGGAGGAGGGTCTGGTATATTCCCATTTGCATTGGCATTTGCATTGGCATTTCGACCTCTCCTAGGAGCTTGAGGTAATACATCTTCCTGTTCTAGATCCTCAACCTCCTCCCCCACGACCACGTTGCCAAGAGGGTCATTTGCGTTTAAAGCCATGTGTACCTGAGTGAATTGACAGAAATAAAATTAGTAAAAAGAAGGAAAAAGAAGAAAAACACAAAACTAGCTACACAAATTGTCAACACCGTAAGCTCCCCGGCAACGACGCCAAAAAGTGATCGTAGAAAACTCAATCTTACACAACGGTAGGAAGAGCGGGCGCTAAGAATTTTACCCGAATAGTGGCATCGGGGTCAATTTCCACATGGAGCTTGGAATGGAGTTGCGTATTTGTTTAGACTAGGAATGCGTGTTTTCTCCTAATTGTACTTCTAACATTTTTGGGTTTTGTTGTTTAATAACTACTATTTTAACAACTACAAATTAAGACTAAATTATGCTAAGATATAAATTCTAGGTTGTATGCAAGATAGAGAAAGGCACTAGGGTCGTGGCATTTTCCTAGGTGGTCAACTAACAGGTAAAGATTCCTAATGCAAGATTGATTATTATGGGGCTTATGATATAACCGTTGCACGATTGCACTCACTCTCACACCTCTCGGTAGAGAGAGTGATTTTGCCCAATTGACTCTCTCAAGACCAATTGGGTAGGCTAATTTGCCCAAGCAACTTAGAGTTCAAGTGGGGTAATTACTCTCTCGATGTTTAACCGGTTAATTAAGACTACCATTCTCATGGGTCCATCCCAATTCCTTGTTGGGTCAATTTTGGGGTCATAGACTCTCTTTCTCAAGAAGAGTCAAGACCCACTAAGCTAGACTTAGTGTTTGCAACCACCAAATCCTAATGAAATCATAAAATTAACCCAAATACCAAACACCCAACATCATTCAAGCATTAAATAATCACACCCATTAATTACCCACATTAGGGTTGAGCCATAACCCTAACAAATGGGTTTAGCTAGACATAATAGAAAGAGAAATTATAGAAATAGAAGATGAAGCAAACATATTAATTAATTACTAATGTTAATCTACAAGAATCCACGATGAAAGAAGATAAAATTGCCCAAAATAGGCTAAAACTTGAGTCTCACGAGTGCATCAGCTATCTGATATCTAATACTTAACCTAAAAATGGTAAAATGTTCTATTTATAGTGCACAAGAAAAACTGGACAAAAATTCCCTTGCGAGGTTGGCGCGGACCGTGCATAAATATAGCGCGATCGCGCATAAATATAGCGCGACCGCGTAGGCTTTTGGTCTTGCAATTTTCTCCTCTGAAGTTGGGGACGCGGACGGCGCAAGAAGGTAGCGCGGACGCGCTGGCTGATAGACGCAGACCGCGTATAGTTGGGTCGTGGCCGCGTTAGCTGACTGGCATAGACCGCACATAAATGGGACGCGCCCGCGTTGGCTGATTGGGCAAATTATCATCTCTCTGAATCTCATCCACGCGGACCACACTGCTTTGTAATGCGGTCGCGTGGGATTTTCCTTGAAATTGTTGGTCTCTGATTCTCCACACATGCGGACCGCGCGGTATGCCTTTGAAATACCTAGTCTCTGAACTCCTAGCGCGGCCGCATAGCAAAACAGTGCGGTCCGCGCTAGGTCTTCTTATTCCCAACTACACTTGGTCTTTGACACTTGGCAGGTTTCACTCCGTTTTGATCCGATATTTGACATTTGTCATCTTGTCGCTCAAACCTGCAATCAAGTGCAACTTGTACGCATTTTGGGACTATTTTTATGGCAATTCACACACAATGCATAGGCAAGTATGGGCATAAAACGTGTTAATATCATAGTTATCACTATACATCAAATCGCGATGGAAATCAAGCATCAGATAGTTCTTGCTACCCCAAAGCAGACCCTTCTCGTCTCATCACACTCATCACGTAACTATCTAGTCATAATTTCCCTTAATAGGGATACTATCGAACATATAAATCCAGAAACACGCGATCGTGCAATCAACAACTCAGGGCTCAAGCTACAGGCAAGGCCCGGCCTCAAGTCCTCCAGACTGGCCCAACATCAACACATAGAGATCACATCTCGCCCCTTGATCAGGGAATCACAAGCCGTCGACGCACAACCGATACCGAGTGCTCATGCGCGCATACGTACAAGTGGAAGGAATTCAAATAGTTACATTTCAAGCTAAATCAAGGACGCACGATAAGAATTCAAGTATGTGAAGTTTTTCCTAAAGGTTCTACAGCCTCCCGAGGATAAGTACAGACGTCTCCGTACCGATTCTCAAGACTCTACTAAACCTGCTCAAGACTCGTGAGACCTATGTAACCTAGGCTTTGATACCAACTTGTCACGACCGATTCGCAAGCCGTCGCTGCACTGCCGATACCGAGTGCTCATGCGCGCATACGAACAAGTGAAAGGAATTCAAATAGTTACATTTCAAGCTAAATCAAGGACGCACGATAAGAATTCAAGAATGTGAAGTTTTTCCTAAAGGTTCTGCAGCCTCCCTAGGATAAGTACAGACGTCTTCGTATCGATTTGCAAGACTCTACTAAACCTGCTCATGACTCGTGAGACCTATGTAAGCTAGGCTCTGATACCAACTTGTCACGACCCTAAATCTGACCCTGGCGTGATGGTACCTATCGTGAAACTAGGCCAACCGACACAAATCCCGAATTAACCATTATTCAATAAAAGTCATTTTAAGCCTTTAATTAATCAAATATCTCATAATGTAAGTCTAAATGAACAGTGTAGAATAAATACACAAGTACGACATCGGGGTGTCATAAGCCACAAACATCTACTATGATCTAAATACAATGAAGAGTCTGAAAATATACTAAAAACAATCTAAGGAAGACAAGAGGGAGAAGAACAGGGCTGCGAACGTTGGGCAGCTACCTTGCTAACTCCGATGACTCTTCCACTGAGCAATCAACACCCGCTATTGGGTTCAGAAATACCTGAATCTGCACATAAGGTGCGGAGAGTAATGTGAGTATGCCAACTCAGTATGTAATAAAAGTAAATGAAAGCTGAGCAGTAAGAAAACACGTAGACCATGCCATAACGCTACAACAAATACAGTACATTTCCGAAATAGTACAGAAATCATTTACTTTGTAAATCAAGCTCAGTTTCAGTAAAACCTTTTTAAAACAACTTTCAATAGTTTCAAATGAGTGATAAAAAATTGAGTAAAAATGATAGAAACATACACATCCCCTCGGGCAAAACATGTACCATACACCGCCCATCGGGCAAAATATCAACAGAACCAGCCCCTCGGGCTACCTCATAATCACTCGTCTCAGCCCATCGGGCATAATATCAATCAAGAACTGCCCCTCAGCAAAACATTGATCAAGGACAACCCCTCAGACAACAATATAAAACAAAAACAGACCCTCGGGCAATATCACATCTCACACTGGGTACCCGCGCTTATTGGGGTGTGCAGACTCCGGAGGGGCTTCTACAGCCCAAGCGCTATAACAAGCCATCTCGTGGAATAATCAATTAGGCCCTCGGCCTCACATAACAAGCCACCTCGTGGCATAACAAATCAGGACCTTGGCCTCATAATCATGAATCCGTACAACTTGTTGCGGCGCACAGCCTGATCCCATAATATCCTCACAACACAGGGCCTCGGCCTCACTCAGTCATAAATCTCTCAAGCCACTCGGGCAACAATAAAATGTGATGCTCAACCCAAAATATCATTTAAAATGTCAAAGCAGAGTAAATATGGCTGAGTTATGAAGCAGTAGAATACGACATGACTGAGTACTAACATGAAGTCAAAATAGTGAGGAAGAGTAGTAAAAATCCCCTAAGGGTCCAAAACAGTTGGCACGAGGCCCTAATATAGCATTCAACCCAAAACATGATAATACTTTCCAAAACACAATGATATCAAATAGTTTTCAATCGAATACGCGACTTAACACTCATACGGGACGGGCTAAGTCACAATCCCCAACGGTGCACGACCCCACGCTCGTCATCTAGCGTGTGCGTCACCTTAAAATAGCACAACGATGTGAAATTCGGGGTTTCATACCCTTAAGATAGCATTTACAATCATTACTTACCTCTATCCGGTCCAAACTTTAGCCCGTGATGCTTTTGCCTCTCGACTCGGCCTCCGGATGCTCCAAATCTAACCAAAAATAGATTTATACCATCAAAATATGCTAAGGGAACAAAACCCACTCGAAAATAACCACTTTACATAAAAAATCCCGAAATTGGCCAAACCCGACCCCCAAGCCCACGTCTCAAAATTCGATAAAAATCACAAAACTAAAAAATTCATCCGCTCACGAGTCTACCCATATCAAATTCACCGAAATCCGACATCAAATGGCCATCCAAACCCCCAAAATCAACTCTCCAAACTTTCTTCTATTTTTCCAATTTTCACCCCAAATTCCCAAATTAAATGATAATAGTCAAGACATAATCATGGGATTTAACCAAATTTGAGTGAATAACACTTACCCCAATCAATCCTCTGAAAATCCCTTCAAAAATCGCCTCAATCCGAGCTCCATAGCTCCAAAAATGCAAAAATGACTGAAATCCTCGAAATAGAGTACTTTATAATCTCTCCAGACATTTATCCTATGCTATCACAGACAAACTAATGCGATAGCGAAGCACAAAATTTTTCAGCCCTTCTTTTACCCTATGCGATCGCGTCCATTTCCCCGCGATCGCGTAGACCAAATTTTTCCAACAATCTTCTCCAACTCTTCCAGACAGCCTCTAGTATAATGGTCATAACCTTTTGTACAAAATTCCAAATTACAATTGGTTTATCTTTCTGAAAGCTAAACATCAAGAGCTAGAACTTTCATTTTGGAACATCTTCAAATTCCTTATAGATTGTGAGACATAAGCTTCCAAAGTCGGCTAAGTGCAGCAGGGATTTTACTCTATGCAATCACGGGAAAACTTACGCAATTGCATAGCACAACTCCATTTTTCCAAATTTTCTCTATGCTAACGCGGCCAGATCTAAGCTAACGCATTGTACACCCATGAAGCCAAAAATCAGCAACTAGATATGGCCTAAAAATGGTCCGAAACCACCCCGAAACTCACTCAAGGCCCTCAGGACCTCAACCAAACATGCCAACACATCCCGTAACATCATTCAAACTTGTTCCAATATTTGGAACGCTCAAAACAACATCAAAACATCGAATCACCCTCGGATTCAAGCCTAAGAATTCCAAACTTCTGAATTCCGAATTCGATCAGAAAGTCTATCAAACCTCGTCCGAATGACCAAAAATTTTGCACACACGTCACAAATGACATAAAGGACCTACTCCAATTTTTGGAATTCCATTCCGACCTTGATATCAAAATTTCCACTATCGACTGGAAAATACCAAATTTCCAATTTTGCCAATTCAAACCTAAATCTACCATGGACCTCCAAAATACATTCCAGGCGCGCTCTTAATTCTAAAATCACCTAACGGGGCTACCTAAATCATAAAAGTCCAAATCCGAGAACAAATACTAAAAAGTCAAAACTTGGTCAAACCTTTCAAATTTAAAGCTTCAAACTGAGAATTGTTCTTCCAAATCTATTCCGATTATCTTGAAAACCAAAACCGATGATTTACATAAGTTATAATACAACACACAGGGCTAGTCATGCGTGGGAACTGGCAAGCGAAATGCAAAAGCTTAAAACGACTGGTCGGATCGTTACAACTGCATTCTGAGAGACAATTTTTTTTTTCATATATATGTTTGTGCTTAAATAATATTTTTCGAAAAAAGGGTATGTTACACATATAATAGGTCAACATAGTTAAATATCACTTTGAGACGGGAAGTAAAGCCTTAAACTAGCACAGTTCATGACTGCTTGCATTTTAGAGAGTTTCAATAACAAGCTTTGATAGGTCAATACGGATGAAGAAAGGCCTTTCGATAGAACGTTCCACATGGAAAAAGCAATAAACTAAAAGGGAAAAAGGAAGTGAAATAGATAAGGAAGCTAAAGTTCTTTACCAACTCTTTTTTTTTCGTTTTTGATAGCAAAAACTACTTGGAACTCCATACGAGGACTACATAATTCGAAAAGCATTTACTGTTCCTTAGGTTGCATCAGTTATACATATATGCTTCAAGATATTATTTTACAGACTCTTTTATCTTGTAATATAAATGTATACGGCTGAAGTTGGAGAGTTTGATTTTGTGATCATTATGGCATTTCACAGTCCGTCTTCAGAGGCCTCGAGGCACATGTCGACGTTCAACCCCGAGGTTCCCAATGCTCGACCTCCGGGCAATACAAATCGGTGGCTATCTTAGACAAGCGGGACATACCCAAAAGGCACGTAGTTAAAGCTGACCAGGTCTACAATAATAGTACAAATCCGTATCGTGACATTAAATAGTTGTACCAGTTATTTATCTTTGTAATAAATGCATATATACTATGTTGGGATTCCCCCTCCTATATAAAGGGCAACCTTGTCATTTTGTAAAGACATATGATATTCAATACAAGAACAAGAATATTGTCTGCTCTCTAACTTAAACATTCTCCATTGTCTTTCTTTTGATTTATTGCTTATATTTATTGTGTTTCATTGATTGTTCTTCCTTTATTATTCATCATTGATCATAAAGAGACATTATTGAGGCCCTTGAAACTGTTAGTCTTTCATCAGTCAGCCCCGGTCAAGCACTCTAGCTCGACCTCGAGGCCAGAGTAGGTCATCTCGAGACCCCGATTCGCGGTCATTCGGTTTGAATAGCATACTATCCTCAAACTTTTACTTTACTCTCTTAGCTCACACTTAGCATCTATTTCCTAACAACTAGCATTAAAATAAATCACGTATTTTTAGAACCATAAAATCAAATCTAATTGTAATTATCATTTTCAAGGTAAACAATAAACAAGGTGGTCAAACATAACCATTTTTCAAAGGAAAAACTAATTGTTTTCTCTTGTCCATTGATGTGTGGCTATAATTCATGGCTTAGCACATTTTGTGCCTTGCATTTTACATGCTTTAATGATAAATTATATTTTATTTGCACGTAATAGAGTCTATTTTATGTGTAGGTGAATTGGAGATGAAAGTAAACCAACAGGGATACTTAAACATTGAAAGTGCGCTCGAGAACAGTTAAAAGGAGAGGCCAAGAAAAAGCCAGTTCAACCAAGCTTTAGCCTGGTGAGGCTAGACTAAGGCAGACATTAGGCTGGCGATGCCTGGCTTGGGGTTAGGTCCAGTTCGAGTTTTGAAGACTTAAATTGTTTCCCGACTTGACTTGTATTTAACCTACACGTTTAGGTCTTGTCGTAAACATATAAATAGACCCAAAATGCCACTTTGAAGGACTTTTTGCAATTGGAGGAAAGAATAGCTCTTAGAACACTACTTGGGAGTTAGAATTATCGATTTCTACATCCTTTTTATCTTTACTCTGTAATTTAATTATGCAAATTACTTTGGTATTGTTATTATGAGTATGAGTAGATAAACTCCTAATTAAGGGTTTTGATGGAACCTATTGGAGGATAAATTTCTTGTTACGTTAATATAGATTTGCTATAGTATTCTCTCTATTTGTTCAACTATATTCTTATTGTTGTTGATTGAAGGGCCCTAATTAACTGTTCCTATTTAGTATGTATTACTTGGAGAGAGTGCATATTTAGGTATTTATTGAACAATATCACTCCTAACGTATATGGGGAATCAATACGAAGGTTTAAAGGTGGGATTAAGGATAACGAAAATTTGGTGCGATCTAGGTGAGCTATCTGTAAGGCTATCTAGCGTAATTCGGGAGAATATGTCTAGTTTATTATTGTAATTACTCGGGAGAGAGTTACGACAGTTAGAGTGCTCATGATCGATAGAGAAGACTTAGGCAAATTTATATCAAACATAGCTGAAAGGATTCCAAAAATAGGGGAAATCAGAACCTTAGATCATTCCAATTCTTGTATACAACCCGTTCATAGTTAGTTCTTAATTATTGCATTTTCATTACGTAATATGTAGTTAGTAAACATCCGATCTATTACTCAATATTTCTGAAGATTGAATACGTGAATTTGTATGAGTTTAATAGCTGTGATTGATAGGTTAATTCCCTATTCGATTCGACTCCGGACTTGTTAACCGGAATATATTTGCAGCGACTTTGTCCTTTTTATAAGTCATAGTTGGGCGTGATCAAATTTTGGAACCATTTCCTGGGAACTAACAGTGTTATTAATTACAGCTAAAATAAGTGCTAAAATTCTTAGCGTAGTCAATTTTCTTCAATTTAAACCAAGTACACTGAAATTCTAATATTTGTAGTCTTGGGTGTTACAGGTGCATACCTGGAAACTCATCAAGAACTGGTGAATTGTTCGAAGTAGTATCATATCCTGAGAAAGTTTTCAAGGCACTAAATCATGAAAACAAGAAAGGCAAATAACAACAGAACACAACAGAATAAATCGAACCAGACATAGATGACGGAGTAGAAAATTCAAACAACCGAAACAATGTGAATGACCTGAACAATCAGGGTGTGGTTCCTCTTGTGCCCGAAGCAGCATTGTATGACTAGGCACAACCTACCACTGACAATCTAGAAACCGCAATTGCAGTCCCTCATATATAAGCAGAATTATTTCAAATCACAAATAACATACTATATTTGTTGCAGAACAAGGGACTGTTCTCAGGGTTATACATTGAAGATCCTCAGCAACATGTGAAGAATTTCCTATCGATATGTTCCACACAAAGGCAACATAATGTGACACCAGAAGCAATAAGGTTGTTGTTGTTTCCATTCTCAATGACGGGAGCGGCTCAAACTTGGGTTAATTCACTTCCCATAAACTCCATCACTACTTGGGAGGAATTAATCAAGCATTTGTGAACAAATTCTACCCACCCAATAAGACTGCTCAATAAATTGATGAGATATTAAGCTTCAGACAGAAACCAACAGAGACATTATGAGAAATGTGGGAGAGGTTCAAGGGTTTGCTGGTTAAGTGTCCACATCATGACATTCCAGATCAGATGTTGGGGCAGAGGTTTTACATGGGATTGGCAGATAGCTTGAAGGCCAATGTTGATGCTTCAGCAGGTGGAACATTTTTTAGCAAAACATTCAGAGAAAGCAAGATCCTACTTGACAAGATGGCCCAAAACTCAGGATGAATGACAAGAGACTCTCCAATCACTCTTGTAGTTCACTCAGTGGCTTTATGCCCAACTAGTTCCATAGCTGAAAAGATGACCACTCTAGTGACACAAATGAGTACCCTCACTAAAAAGATTGATGAATCAGGCCAGAAGCAACAGGTACACATAGGTGATGAAACTAATGGAGGCTTATGTACACCATACATTAACCAATCATATGTTTGCTCGTGGAGTGCGACTGGTGACAACCAGTAATATCAGGAAAATATGAACTATGTGGCCAACTATGGGGGACAGAGGCAAGGTGGTCTGAATTGGGGTCAGCAGAATCAACAATATAAACCAACTCAGCATCAGTACAACAACAACAATAATCTTGGATCTATGCGACCACAAGGTCAAGTGGTGCCTTACCAAAAGCAACAGGGTTACAACTAGCAAAATCAGTAGCAGGCCTATCAACAACCTCAACAATAATAGATTGTGAGACACGACGATGGGTTTGCTGAACTTAAGGGGATGATGCAACAATTGATTGGGTCTACTGGAAAAATAACTGAAAGAGTAGAGTCACCTGAATCAACAATACAGAATATTGAGATTCAATTAGGACAAATTTCGATGGCTTTAAATAATCGGCCCCAAGGGACGCTACCTGCAGACATACAAATTAATCCAAAGGAACAGGGCTCGTAACAGCTTATGGGAGAGAGTCTACGAAATGGTAGAGACCTAGATCTGGAGTAAAAAATTGCTCGCAAAAGCCGACCTACTGAAACACGGGTGCCAATACCCATTGAGATAGATGATTCAACAGGGTTAACTGAGATGATGGTACAAAATGCACAAGAGAACACTAACAAAGAAAAAGAGGTTGCAAGGGAGACTGAGGTAGCACAGGAAACGACAGTAGAAACAGTGCTTGAATAAGAAAAAAATCAAATCACATGGAATAAGCGACCTCCAGCACCATTCCCATAGAGATTGGCCACGTATCAGAAAAATGAGCAGCACAAGAAATTCTTGAAGATGTTGAAGCAAATTCAAGTAAATATCCCATTGATTGACGCCTTACAGGAAATGCCTGGTTATGCAAAAATGATGAAGGACTTTATGTCTCGTAAGTTCGACTTTCAAGACTTGTCCACGGTTATAGTGACTCAGACATGTAGTGTTGTTGTAACGAGACCTATAGTTGAGAATGTTACGCCCCGCAGTATTACGTCGATATTTCGTCCCGCAGTATTATATTATGATGATGTTACACCCTGCAGTGTTATATTACGATGATGTTACGCCCTGCAATATTACATTGTGATGATGTTACATCCTGCATTATTATATTACGATGATGTTACGCCTTGTAGTACTATATTACGATGATGTTATGCTTTGCAGTATTAATTACGAGGATGTTGCACCCTGTAGTATTGCACGTTAAATTTATCGTAAGGTAATTGACATCAGTCTAAGGAAAAGATTATTTGGAAATTATAAGGATTATGCTATTTCAAACAAGTTATGAGTAAATTCGTTAAGGTGAAAGGGGAAGCAAGTCAAAGAAAACGAATTTTCGTCGAAGTTTGACATTTTGATATAAAATATGGCTCGAGCTAAAATATCCGGTATTTATAGACTAGTGCCATACAAGGTACCACATGATTATAATAGTAAGGTGTACAAAGTGTATTAAAAGTGAGTAGTATTTTAAGTAGTTTGAGATAATTCTTAATTATGTGGATAATGGGTTAATTATTGTTTAATGGGAGATTAGAAAGTTAATCAAGTAATTAGTGAATAATTAATTTAAATATTTGAATAACAATTACATCTCCCACATGGAAGCAAACCCATCAAAGAATTGTGACTTATAAGTCACTATGTTATGTGGCAAGCCTTAAGAATGTGTGTCATTTCCATTTAGTAAACAATTATAGATCCTGGAAGGCAATTCTGATTGGTCAATAAAAATCGATTTCAATGCTATTTTATTGTTTGCTTTTTTTATGAGTTTAGCTAATTTATCATGAAAGGTAAAAGGGGAAAGACACATATAACATGAGTCATATCTATTCTATTCTTAAAGAAAGGTCTTACATACCCATTCTTAAAGAATGGTCTTACATCAAAATGTTAGTGAATGGATATTCACGCAAGAATTCAAGAATTTAAGGATTCAAGCAAGAAAATTCCTTATGCATCTTAGCAACGTGACTCTAAAGAAGCCCAGTATAATCTTTCTCAAGAATATCATACGAATTTATTTTCTACTTCGATCTGCCATTACACATTGTTGCAATCAACGGTGTTAAAGGGATTATCAAGAGAATTAGTTCAGGTATGTTAAGGCTATCTCTACTTCCTTTTGGCATGATCCATACGATACAAATGAAATAAGAAAATGCACAACTTTCATAAATGACTCTATAGATAGAAGTATTAGAAGTACCTATGTTCTTGAATTCTCGTGCATATTGTTATTCTATCATCTGTTCATGAGTTTTAGAAAAATACATAAGTTGAAAAAAAGTTTACTTCATGATATTACTCAAAAGCATAATGGTCTGATGACATTCCAAGAGATTTTATTGACATACTTCTCATGCATTGCATTCATGTACATTCACCCATGAACAGATGATGGTATATACGCATATATATGTGTGTGTATATATATATATATATATATATATGGGATATTGGAAAAGGTTATGACATTATATACGCACCAGCACCTGATCAGCTGGTATACATTGATGGTTTGCCCATAGTGGCCGAAATGATATGATGGGAAGCCCCAGAGGTTTGATGATGTTATGAACACATGTACCTATGCACGACATGACATTCATACGCATATGCATGATACTATAAGTATTTCATGATTTACAAAGTTATCCAAACTTACAGGTTGTATCATTTACTCTATATTCCTTCCATGTATGTTATGTACTTATTTATGTGCCTTACATACTCGGTACATTATCCGTATTGATGTCCCTTTTGCCTGGGGACACTGCATTTCATGCCCCCAGGTCCCGATAGACAGGTTGAGAGCCCTCCAAGTAGGCTATCAACTCAGCAGAAGATGTTGGTGCGCTCCATTTGCTTCGGAGTTGCTTGTTTGGTAAGCATGATTTAAACATGTATTTTTTAGTATGGCGGGACTCTGTCCCGGCCTTTATGAAAATTATGTATTCTTAGAGGCTTGTAGATAGGTGTCATGTACATAAAAGATTTTGTATGGCCTTGTCGACCTATGTTCAATATACGAGTGATTATTTTGGTCTTATAGGCCCGTATGTCTTATGTACAAGTTGATATCATATGTTGTATTCTACTTATCTCACGGCAGCATTCCGGCTCAATTATCTATTATAGTATGACATGAAAAGATACATTATCTTGGTACTCGATTGTGTAAGGTACCGGGTGCCCCTCACCGCCCATCGGTTTGGGTCAATCGGCAGCTATGTGTTTGCTAAGGCACTGTGTGACTTGGGGTAAAACATAAACTTGATACCCCTAGGTATCTACAAAAGGTTGGGCATTGTACGCGTTCATATTACTATAGCTAGCTGACCGAACAGTGAAAAGGCCCTCTGGTATTATCGATGATGTATTAGTACTATTTAGGAAGTTTGTGTTCACAACAGATTTTGTCATTCTTGACTGTCAGGTTGACGAGGAAATTCCCATACTTTTGGGAAGACCATTCTTGGCCACTGGGAGAGCTCTAATTAACTATGAAACTAGATAGCTCAAAATGAGATTAAATGATAAAGAGATAACATTCAACATGCAGAAATCTATGTGGCGACCAAGTGAATTTTCTAATTGCTCTCTAATAGATGTCGTAGATGTAATTTTGGAGGAGGAAGATGAGACATTGAACACTAAAGACCTCTAGCAGCCTGTCTTATAAACTTAGATGGAGCCAATGGAGAAGACTTGGCAGAGTGGGTACTTGCTCTTGAAGGTCAAGGTTTTTGGAGAAGGAAGCTCGAATTTGAGCCTTTGCACTTAGAGGAAAGAAAAACTCCTCTAGCTATGCCATCGATAGAAGAGACGCCAAAGTTGGAACTGAAGACACTACCACCTCATCTTAGGTATGCCTTCTTAGGACCTAACTTAACTTTACTTGTTATTATCTCATCTAGTTTGTTAGATGTGTAGGCAGAATAACTTTTGCAGGTACTGACGGATTGCAAGACTGCAATTGGTTGGACCATTGCAGATATTAAGGGTATCAGCCCAACCTTCTGTATGCATAAGATTTTTCTAGAAGATGGGCAAAAAACTTCTAGAGAACATCAAAGAAGGTTGAACCCTAATATAAAAGAAGTGGTGAAGAAAGAAGTGATTAAGTAGTTAGATGCAGGAATCGTATTCCCCATCTCTGACAGCAACTAGGTCAGCCCAGTTCAGTGTGTACCAAAAAAAGGGAGGTATGTCGGTAGTGAAAAATGAGAAGAATTAATTGATCTCTACATGAACAGTCACAGGTTGGCGAATATGTATGGATTACAGGAAGTTGAACTTGGCTACCCGGAAAGACCACTTTCCACTGTCATTCATTGATCAGATGTTGGATAGATTGGCAGGGAGGTCCCATTTCTGCTTTCTGGATGTGTACTCGGGGTATAATTAGACCTCTATTACCCCGTAGGACAGAGAGAAAACATTGTTCACCTGCCCTTATGGAATCTATGCTTTTCGGAGAATGCCGTTTGGCCTATGCAACGCACCTGCCACATTCTAAAGGTTCATGATGGCCATCTTCATGGATATGGTAGAGTAAATAATGGAGGTTTTCATGGACGACTTCTCATATGTGGGGAATTCATTCGATGATTGCCTTATGAACTTGAGAAGAGTATTGAAGAGGTGTATCGAGACGAATTTGGTACTCAACTGGGAAAAATATCATTTCATGGTACAGGAAGGTATAGTCTTGGGGCACCTAGTGTCGATTAAAGGCATTGAGGTAGATCGTGCAAAGGTTGATATGATAGAAAAGCTTCCACTACCCACTTCCGTCAAAGCAATCAGAAGTTTCCTTGCGCATGCTGGTTTCTATAGAAGATTTATAAAAGATTTTTCTAAAATTGCTAACCCCTTGTGTAAATTGCTTGCAAAAGATCACCCTTTTATGTTTTCTGATGACTGCAAGGCAGCATTTGAGGATTGAAGAAGAGCCTGGTAACAACACCTATCATAGTTGCCCCTGAATGGAAGCAACCATTTGAGCTGATTTGTGATGCGAGTGACTATGCTGTGGGAGCAATTCTTGGGCAGCAAAAATATAAAGTCATGCATCCAATATACTACGCAAGTAGAACGCTAAGTGGAGCCCTGGTAAATTACACTATGACCGAGAAGGAGATGTTGGCAGTGGTGTTCGTATTTGACAAATTCAAGTCATACCTGATAGGCTCGAAGGTAATTGTTTATACTGACCATACTGCTCTCGGGTACTTAATCGAGAAGAAGGAGTCAAAACCGTGCCTGATTCGATGGGTTACTGCTGCAAGAATTTGATTTTGAAATCCGTGACCAAAAGGGAACGGAGAACCAAGTAGCTGATCACTTGTCAAGGCTAGAAGGAGCTAAGAAGAAGGTTGAGGTAGAAGAGATTCTGAAAACTTTTCCAGATGAACAACTATTAGCCACAAGTCTTGAGAAAGCACCATGGTATGCAGATATTACAAACTACCTAGCGAGCAGTATTGTTCCTTATGACCTTTCCTCTATCCAAAAGAAAAAGTTCTTTCGTGATTGTCACATGTATTATTGGGATGAGCCTTATCTACTCAGGATTTGTATTGATAACATGATCCAGAGATGTATCCCCGAGATAGACCAGTCTTCTATTTTATAGGCATGCCATGCGTCACCATATGGTGTGTCACGACCTAATTTAGAATCATGACTGGCGCTCAGGAGCAAGTTCCCCCAAGTAAGCCTCATCGGTAATTTATAGAAAATTGGACAGAGTTTCCTCTGTTTTAGGACTATCTAAAAATAATCCTGTCTTAGAAATCAACAACACAACCAACCTATATCGACCAAACAAGTTATAATCCTCATTCACAAAGTATTTCCAACCCAATAATACTAACTTCATCTCCAAGTATACGATATGAAAGTCTAATATGAGTCACAAGTCTATATCAATAAAAGAATACTTATGACACTCATGAAAATGACTATAGAGCTACTCTAAGAATTTCAAGAAAGAGACTATATCAAATAAATAATAATTTTTGCTCACACGAGTAAATGCGGGGCTCACCAGGAACTGTCAACTCGTGCACTCTAATTAACAGAATCCTCGCCTGTGTCTACTGATGTCTCTGTAAAAATAATAGCAAGGAGTGAGTCGCTAGCTCAGTGAATAATAATATTTAACCACAACTATTTTTAATAGGGGACAAGTCAGAAAACATGTTTGTGTAGTAATAAGAAAATATCATGAATAAATGCTCTTTTTCATAGGTAATAAACAATAATCACTC
The DNA here is from genome assembly GCA_026770625.1 of Nicotiana glauca. Taxonomy (NCBI): domain Eukaryota; kingdom Viridiplantae; phylum Streptophyta; class Magnoliopsida; order Solanales; family Solanaceae; genus Nicotiana; species Nicotiana glauca. The sequence continues at coordinate 31,557 of MU678786.1, forward strand.
TCACCATGTGTTTCATGTAACAAAAAAATCAATTTAACAATTCGGTAATAAACTCGGTAAGCACCGTGTCATATTAATTTTTTATGTTTGGTAGGTTTCCAAGAAAGGATCATATAATCTATATCACTATGTGGACCCCTTCGTAAAAGGAGTCTACTTTAACTGTAGGTCCCTACTCGAGGAAAACTATAACTGTATGCTAGTTCTACCTTCCCACTAGCGAGGGCTATGACTATACTTGGTAATTGGTAAATACAAGGTGCACCAAGTCTAACGAACCAGCCGTTAGCTATGGGATCCTTCAAAGTCTCCTCCCATTTATACTTTTTCTTGTAGACAGTAAATACTCGTACAAAAGCATTTTCAAAATAATAAAGGGCATATCATTTCTTATAAAATCTTATAATTTTATTTTAGTAACGGTAATAATGTCTCAAGTAATATTAAAATATGTCTAGTAACAGTGAGAATAATTCAAATAACTGTAACATCTCAAGTAACGGTAAAATATATCCAGTAATGGTAAAAACATTTAGGTTAAATGGGTAAACATCTCAAGAAAAATGTTCAGTACCATATCAAGTAAAGGACTTGTCCCATATGCAATTTGCAAATAACACATTTTATTTTCAAATTAAGGTATAAACCATGCAGGTTATGAAAATACAAATTGCGGTAAAATTGCTACTCACAGTACTCCTGTCTAAATACCATACCTGCTACCTCGAGTAGTCCATGAGACTCTTTTAAATCAATCTATAATCATATCATATCAACCTCGTGTTAATTTCCTTGTGCGTGCTAATTCATAACTAGATTCGAATACTAGACCCTCTGGGGTTCATATTTGAAAATCAATTCGTCAGATTTTATTTATTTGTGCTATGAGAAATTCAACTAATCCATAATTTAGCTTACTCATATTAGATAAAAGTCAAATTCATGGTCATGAGTTACAGAACTACCTTTCAAATATTGGTTCTCTATATATTTGTTCCCCTGCGTGAGCCGTTACTGAAAAAGAGTCAAGAATTTTCCTTTTTTCTTTATTCTTACGATCTTGCTGCCAAAATTCCTTTTTCAAACTCCCTTCAATCACGTCTCCTCTAATTGCTAGAGAAGGCTTGTGAAAGCTTCTAGAAAAAATGATCTTCATAGCTTTTTAAATCTTTGGTTCTTCTCTTCTTTCTTCCTATTGTTCTTTTCTTTCTTCATAATTTTTTTTCGTCCTTTATATGAATCTGCATTGAGGACTCCTTATGTTCCTTCACTCGAAAGAGAGGCACCAGTCTCACATTAATTTTTTGCTTCTCCAAAAGTGGTTGTTTAAAATATTTTCCCCAAATCTCTTTAACCTATTTCCCTTCCCCTAATGTTATTTACGTTTTTATGGGCTAAGGCACACTTGTACTCTTTTTTCAATTTGCTTTTATAGTAATTAGGTAAATGCTTTTATTTTAATAAAGGGTATTACATCCTCCCATCCTTATAAAATTCGGTCACCGAATTTAAATCAAGTGCATACATAGCGTAGCTTTTTTCGAGTTCCCAGGTAATTTCTTCAAGACTTTCACGAATACAATTTTTTTTACTATAGCTTTCTTACATGCTTATAGATAATAGTCACTGACTCCTCCTCATATTATAACTTTTGATCAATCAATATAGTCAGTGTATATATGATAATGTGCTTAAGAGGAGTCTAATATATATTTCTTAATATAGAGACCTGAAATGTTAGACGAATAAAAGACAATTAAGGAGGAAGTGCCAAATGATACTCCACAACTCCCACTTGGTCAAGTATCTCGTATAATCTTATAAATTCTTGATTTGTCTGGCCTCTTTTTCCGATTTGCACCACCCCTTTCATAGGGGAGACTCGTAGGATCACTGGGACTCTAAATATAAACTCTAAGTTTATTTTTCTCTTATCTGCACAAGAGTTTTGTCAACTTTGTGATGTGAGCAATCTATGTCTGAATCAAATAAACTTATCAATCATTTCTTATACCGAGTCAAGTCCTAATACATTTTTTTCTATAAGTATACCTTAGTGTCACCAACTTAAAATAATCTGATAAGAGAATACCGCCTTATATACAAGGTTTTATATGGATCCCTCTGCATGCTTCACTACAAGCTCCTGTTATAAATAAACTCAGGTAAAAAGGTAGATAAGCATCGCAACTATCCCAAAAATGAAGAATGCAAGATCTCAAAGTATTCCCCAGGATCTGTGTACAGCAAGAACAACAACCCATTATAATCCACCAGGGGGTCTGGGGAGGATAGTGTGTACATAGACCTTACCTCTACCCTGGGGTAGAGAGGCTGTTTCCAATAGATCCTCAGCATCCTTTCCTCCAAGAACTCCCACCTTGCTCGTGGGGTGACTCGAACTCACAACCTCTTGATTGGAAGTGGAGAGGCTTACCATCAGAGCAACCCACCTTGTCGCCCCAAGATCTATATAGTACGCCCAAATTACCGTTTGCCTGCGGATGAAGTGCATGTCAAGGATCCCCTCATGTACCCGATGGATCTTGGAAAGATATTCAAAAGTATAAAGTAAATTGTGATTTTCTACCAGAAACTGTGGACAATAACCCATGGAGTCGGACAATTTTCATTGACGTAAGAAAAGTTTGACTAGAAAGAAGTGTGCCTACTATGTAACCAATTTACACTTTTTAGAGTATAGTTATAACCTCTAATTGTTTGAGGTAGTTCTATTATAAAATTCACTATAATTCTATTATATTTTTACTTTGGATCTCAAATTGTTGTAGCAGCCCTCCAAGTTGCAAATATTGTCCTAGACATTCTAAGAAGTCAAATGGTCAAAAACAAGCTAAAGATTTTTTTGTTGTCTTTCTTTTCTCATAATTATAATTTTCTTCTAGTCATGGTGCATCTTATTGGACCCCGAATGTACAGTGTATCTAGAGACATGAGCTCCTCAAGAATAACTCTTATTAACCCATCTTTATTTGGTACACATAGCCGGTTACCTAGTCGAAGAACACATTGAATATCAATAGTCATATCCTTATTATTATTATTATTATTATTATTATTATTATTATTATTATTATTATTATTATTTTTAACTAGCTAGGACGCCATCTCGATATTTACATAATCACTCATCTTCATATCTAGTGGACTTAATATGCTATACTAGCGAAGACTTAGCTTTAATACAAGCCAACAATGTCTCTAAATTCTCCATTACTAAATTTAATACATGTACACTTTAGTCTCCACATATCTTTAGCTAAAGGTCTTTCTAGCAGAATTTATGTGCCAAATTGCCCATAGATTTTTTTTTTGGCTCAATGAATCAGCCACAACATTAGGCTTTCTATGATAATACCAAATGGAAAAAAGGAAAAAAAAATATAGTCACTGAGCAATTCCATCCACCGAGATGCCAAAAATTGAGATCTGCTGAAAAATATACTTCAAGCTTTTGTGGTCAGTATTAATATCACATGTTTCCAGTATTAGTAATGCCTAATACCTTTAATGTCAAAATCAATGCAACCAACTCCAAATCATGAGTAGGATATTTTTTCTGTGCTTCTTCAATTATCTTAAAACATAAGCTATTACATGATCATTTTCATGAGAATACATTCTAATCCAACTCTTGAAGCAACATAAGATGTCGTGAGTCCTCTAGAACTTGATGGTAAGTCTAATACTGATATGGTTGTCAAACATGTTTTGAGTTTATGAAATCTCTTGTCATATTCCTCCATCCACTGGTACTTTCCATTTTCCTGCGTTAACTTGGTTAGTATTGTCACGGTTATTTTGGAATAATCCTACATAACTACTTGGAATAGCCTGCCAAGCCTAAGAAGCTTCGAATATTTGTAGGAGTAGTGGTTCTTGTCTAATTCTAAACTGCTTATATCTTTTTAGGATCCACCACAATCTCAATTTTTGACACAATATTCCCAAAGAATGCCACTAACTCTAGCAAAACCTCACACTTAAGAACTTGGCATAAAGTTGATTATCCTTCAATTTACGTAACATAATTTTTGGGTGTTATCCCCGTGTTCTTCGTGGTTACGAGAATATACTAGATCATCATCGATAAATAGTATGACATATCTATGCAGAAATAGGTGAACACCCTATCATTAAGTCTAAGAATGCAGTTGGAGCAATGTAACAAGAAAATATTAATCATACTAAGTTCGGAATATTGTCTTAGGAATATTCTTCTATTTGATTCTAAGCAACTGATTAAGCAAGTCATCTATATGGGGTGATGAGTACTTATGGTTACTATTTCCTTATCCAATTGCTTTTAGTTGATGTATATCTTATAGATCTATCTTTCTTCTATACGAACAATACTTGTGCACCTTAGGGGATACATTCATCCGACAAAACCCTTATCTAAAATGTCTTGTAATTGTTGCTTTAGCTATGATGGTGTCATATGATATGGTGGTATCAATATTAGTTGCCTGTTAGGTTGTAAATCATTACCAAAGTCTATTTCATGCACTGAAGGTAGTCTTGCCTCATGAATATATTAGAAAATTATCTCAATGTTGAAAACTTTTTTTCAAAACTTATTTCTTCTTCGGTGCCCCTTAACATAGCTATGAGACTGAAACATTTTTTCTTCCGTAATTGTTGACCTTTAATAAAAGAGATAACTTTATCAATCTCTAGAACTTTGACTGTAACGACCCGACTGGTTATTTTAAAAATTAACACCTCGATCCCCTATGAACTGCTTTTTCCGTATTTGTTTTTTCTAGTTTGATTTGCCAGGATGTTTAGTTTTGAGTTTCGGAGTGTTTTGGGACACTTAGTCCCTAAAAGACAGCTTAAGCTTTAGAATTTGGACTGTAGTCAAAGTTGTATGAAGACGGCCTCGGAATGGAATTTTGTTGGTTCCGTTAGCTCCATTGGGTGATTTCGAACTTAGGGCGTATTCGGATTGTGCTTTGGAGGTCCGCAGCTGAATTAGGCTTGAAATGCCAAAAGTTGAATTTTTGAGTTTTCAGTTCGATAGTGAAATTTTTATATCGGGATTGGAATGTGATTCCGAAAGTTGGAGTAGCTCCGTAGTATTGAATGTGACGCGCTTGCAAAATTTCAGGTCATTCGGATGAGGTTTGATAGATTTTTTGATCGAAAGCGTGATTTGAGAGTTTTTGGAGTTCTTAGGCTTGAATCCGATGTTGAATTGGTGTATTTATGTTGTTTGGGCATTCGAAGGTTGGAACAAGTTTGGATGATATTTTAGGATTGGTTGGCATGTTTGGTTGAGGTCCAGGGGGACTCGAGTGTGTTTCGGATGCTTAACAGGTCATTTTTGGACTTAGAAAGATTATAGAATTTTTGTTGTTGTGTTGCAGAGGAAACCTTCATTGTGTTCCTGAGAGGGGCTCGCATTCGCTTAGAGCATCTGGGTGAAGCATCTGAATTGTGCTTCACATTTGCGATGATGTCCCGCGTTCACGAAGGTATGGACCCTTTGGTCTTCGCATTCGCGTAGGGCCCACCAGTGTAAGCTACGCATTCGCGAGTGGACCCTCACGTTCGCGAAAGAGGAAGACTGGCTAGTGGATTTTTGTGCATCGCATTCGCGAAGAGGAACGCGTTTGGGCAGAACATAAATTTCAAAATCAAGGGCTTTGAGTTCATATCACAAAATTGAATTGGGAGCTCAGTAGGAGACGAATTTTGGAAAGATTTTCGAAGGGAGTTTGCAGGTAATGATTCTTAACTCCTTTTTGCAAAAACCCATTAATCTAAACATGAATTCATCATCTAATTTTGGATTTGGGGTGAGAAATTGGGTAAAATTTTGGAAAAGTTCTTAGGCCTAGCATTGATTGGGAATTTGACATTGGATTTGGATAATTTTGGTATGGTTAGACTCGTGAGTAAATGAGGGTTCATACTCCATAATTTTTACCCGATTTTGAGACTTGGGCCCGGGGGAATTTTTGTCATTTTATCTAATTTTGCGTATTAGCTTAGAATTTATTTGTGGAATCAATTAATTGAAGTTATATTTACATTTTGCAATTGAATTGAATTGAATGGATTTGAGCCATTTAGAGTCGAGTACTCATGGAAAGAATGTGGTTTCGGGTTGATTTTGAGCCGGTTCGAGGTAAGTGACTTGTCTAACCTTGTGTGGCGGAAATCCCCTTAGGAATTGGTATTGTTGATATGTGAAATGCCTTGTACGTGAGGTGACGAGTGCGTACTTGTGCTAATTGTTGAAAATTCTATTTTCATTAAGTTTTAATTGTGTTTCCTTTCTTGGTTGTACTACTTGCAATTTAATCCTGTTGTTAGCTTAGGGAAGCATGTCTAATTGACTTAATTGCTTTACTTTCTTAAACTGCCTTATTTGGATTATGTGTAGCATGCTAGATTAGAAATACCTGTTTTACCTTGGTATGAAATTGAATTTAATTGAGTATTCTTCGTGTTGCTGCTGTATGTTTACTTTGGGACTACGGGACGGTATCCTGGGAGATCTCCTGCACATGTATTGATTTGGACTGAAGTGCGAAATACCGAGAGATCCCCAACACATATATTGATTTGGATTGTAGTGCGGAATATTGAGAGATCCCTGGCACGTATATTGAGGATACTAAGATATCATTGGGATACCAAGAGATCCCCAGGATATATATTGAGGATACTAAGAGATCATCGGGATACTGAGAGATCCCCTTTCGTGATTATTTTGTCTCTGTTATAGTTATTGTTATTCTTATTATCATGTGTTACTTCTTATTGTTAGCATTTAATTATATTGTCGTATTCTATATTGTTTTACCTCCTTTTTCAGCTATAATCAGTAGGGCTCTAACCTTCCTCGTCACTACTCGATCGAGGTTAGGCTTGGCACTTACTGATTACCGCTACATGCGCAGATCCAGGTATTTCGACTCACTCCTACCACCCTTGAGGCGAGGCGATTCTCTAGAGACTTCAAGGTATATCTGTCGTATCCGCAGACCGAGGAGTCCCTTTCCATTCTCTCTAATAGTTTAGCCCTTATGTATTTATCTTGATTTAGACATTCTAGAGTTAGAGCACAATGTAGTATTCATAGCTTATGATTTCATGAGATTCTAGGTTTTGGGAATTGTTTAGTTTCTGAGATCATGTATTGGTATATGCCAAGCAGCATCTTAAACACTTTTATATTTTTTTATCTTCAGTTTTATTAGGTTTTCGCATTTTGGTTCTTTTTCTGCAATTGTTAGGCTTACCTAGTCGTAGAGACTAGGTTCCATCACGACAGTTCACGGAGGGCGAACTTGGGTCGTCACAAGTTGGTATCAGAGCTCTAGGTTAATAGGAGTCATGAATCACAAGCCATATTATTAGAGTCTCGCGGATCGGTATGGAGACATCTATACTTATCTACGATAGGCTATTGTTGCGCCCCCTTTTTTCCCTCCTCGCGGAGAAAGGTCCGGGTTTTGACATTCCATGGGGTGTGATAACTCATTTCCTTTTGGGAATTGGGTATTTGAAGAGTCGCCACCTAATGAGTTATGGTGCGTTAGGGCACCTAGAGTGATTAACTCTTGGATTGGTTTGCATTACCAGGGATTAGGGTAAGGGTTCGAAATAACCTTGAGGAAAAGGTGTTAGGCACCCCTTGCGGTCCACAACGGTGGATCCCGACTGAACTTATATTCACAAATTAGTCCATATAAATAAACAGTTTAATCAAATAGGTTGCAAGCAAGGCACGTTGGATAACTCAAGTAATAAGATAAAGATTTTTGAACAAATTGTAAAACATAGGTTTTAAATAGGAAAGTAAATTTGGTAAAGGAGGAGTCCTAGGTTGGTTAGACTATAGGATCACCCCAAACAATGTCTGGTAAACACTCCTCGATGAGGGGCTACACGTGACATTAGCACGTAGTCATCATATCCTATATCTACCCTTCCCATCCCTTTAGTGGTCATGCAAAGTGAGTGTTTGGTCAGTGATATCTATTGCGTGCTATTACCCGTCCTTTCTTAATGGTCCCGGAGGGATTTAGGACCCCTACCTATAGGTGGTTCAAGATAGACCCCTAAGGTTTTAAAGGTGAAAATTCTAAGGCGACATGCAAAACAGTTAGGACTTTTAGCACATAAGATAAAGAGGAGCAATTAGAGGCTCAAAGTTTCCGCCTCAAACAAGGCATATAAACAGCACGACTCAAACACAATTAAGGGCTTTTATTAAACAACATCCCAAGGCAGGATATCTAGGTGAATATGCAGAAGACAAGCAATTTGTTTTCCTAAACTTAGGAGTAATGACCTTAGCAATTGCCTATTGGTTTCTTAAAGCTTGTTAGGATCAGAAAAAAATTAAGTCATAGAAACAGTTTCAGAATCACAGTTTTGAAAACGCCTTACAGGCTTGCCTATATGCAGAATACTGATGATTGCATTTTGTATAAAAATAGGGCAGATTTAAAACAGACTTTTAAAATCCTATGGGCATGCTGTTTAATAACAGATTAAGGCAATTTTAAAAGACTTGTTTCAGAAATATAATCTACTTAATTAAACCAATTCAGAAGGGAACCAAACGTTAACCGGATCGAGTTATTTAAACTAAACTTAGGCGGGATCCATAGGCAGGATTTGATATTATTCCTTATAGGCATGATATCTAAGTTTAATACTGATTTTTAAAGACTTGCTGGCATAAACACTTGTTATAACAAAAACTAGGTTAAATTACATCCTATAGGCATGGCATCTATTTATTAAGCCAATTTTAAGAGTTGCAGACATGATTTCTATTACGAAAAATACTTGAAACCTATAGGCATGGTTTCTAGCATCGTGAGATGACAAAATGTAAAGCCCTATAAGCATGATTTCTACTAGATAAAGCAATCATATTAAATGTAAAGTACTATGAGCATGATTTCTGCCCGTATTACCCCACAAACATGTAGCTATCCATCCCTTTCACTAGTTACCCCAATATTTGTTTACAAGTTATTGCAGACCATATGAATGAATTACATAAGTAAATAAGAAAATAAGAAGCTAGTCTATAGGGAGCCTTCAATTATGCCCAGATTTCCAATAGCCTCAAATGCCTCAATCCCATAGACAAAATCATAGTCTAGGTGCATCAAAGTTCCCTAAGGATCTCAAGGATCCCGGGCAGTGCTTACACCTAGATTTGATAACCAAAATTGAATAAGCGCAATGTGGAAGGGCCAGCCTCAGTATGCAAGAGTTCAGAGGATTCTCAAGAGGATCCCAAAGCAGTACACATACTGGAGGAGGCAGAACTTATTGACTTAGGAGTAGAGTGAAAGTGCTTGACACAAGTTGAAAGGTTTTAAAACTATATTAAAAAGGAAGTTTGTTTAAAAGTAATTCAGTAACACAATAGGGGCAGTTTGAAAGAGAGTGGAGTAGTCAACAAAAGTCCAAACACAACACCTTTAAGACATGTTCATACACAGCCAGAAGTCACAGAACCAAAACAAGTTTAACAGTCAAAACAGGGGTCAAGGGATTTGGGGATACATAGAACACTTGATTGTGAACATATAATCAAGAAAAGGTCTAGGAATTGGTATAGACATGCTCAGAAACAACTGACCAGACATAGTCACAGAATCAGACATAAAGAATAAATTCACATATAAGGGTGATAGGGATTTGGGGATACATAGAGCATATGGTAGTAAACACATAGAGATAATTGGTGCGGACATGTTTAGAAACAACATAGAGGGGTAATATATTAGTCTTAAGGAAGGGGAGTACATAATAATGTAAACATGAACTAAAAGTTTCACAACAATACCATAAATAGAAGCAAACTAGAAACAGGATGAACTGAAACAATAAAAGAATCATATTGTTGTTGGAACTTTGAATTGAAACTAGAACATACCAGTAAAGAGGATAGTAAGAAAAGTGAAAGAACGGGAGAACACAATGGTTAACCTTGGCTTGCAACCGGCTAACTTAAAGTAGTAGCAAGTAGCACAAAAGAGAGCAAAACTTTTAAGTGAGAGAGAGAGAGAGTTTTGAACCAAGAGTGTTTGTTTGTTTGTGCTGATAAGAGAGTATGTATATATAGTTTGAAATCATGTAGCAAAATAAGGTAAAAATCAAAGTCCGTCAGTAATTATGGAACTCAGAATCAGTCAGTCAGGAAATTAAGGTAAGTACCCCCTTTAATTGAGGAGTTAACTTCAAACAATAATAGACATATGACAAATAAGGAAGGAAACCTATAAGGTTGAATATGACAAATAAGGAAATATTTTCTGCATAGTACAAGTACACAATAGGTAATAGAAGCTAGGTTCAGCATATTTCAATCAAGGAAAAACTTAAAAAATCAATTAATAGCATAATTGACCATAGAATAAGGTCAGAAACCATTCTACAAGGTAAACATCAGTAGAGATATCATGCGGAATCAGTGAAAAATCAATCATAAAGATTCAAGGATTCAAAAATAGAAGACAATACTGATTTAGCACCACTTTATAAGAATAAACACATGGTAAGCAAAACCAGAACCCTAAAAGGTCGAGTAGGACAAGAATCATATATAAAATTAGGGATTCATGTAGAGCATAGTCTGAATTAGTAAGCTAAGCATGATACAGGTAGGAGAAGTGAAGAATCAAAACATTGGTGAACAAAATAAGGCAAAATCACACAATAGGCAGGGATAACCACAATTAGGAACCCTAATAAACAAACATAGGGCAAAAATCATAAAATCGTAGAACCATACAGATTAACTGAACACGTTATCAAAACAAAACCCAGAAACCTAAAATTGGGAACTAAGAAATTAGGGTTTCCATATAGGCGAGTTGAAAAAGGAGTAAAATGATAGAATCAGTTGAAATAGGCAAAAGATAGAAGTTTTAAACATAAAGAATCGGTTTAACAAAGTGTAGAAGAAGTTCCAAAAACCCTAACTTTAGAAGAAGGCAAAAATAACTTGAAATCGATAATTCTTGTAAAAGAGATTCAAGAACAGTATAAAACATCAAAGGAAAAGACTCAAATTGTTTAAAAGACGTATAGATCTAAGAGATGTAAGAAAAAATTAGGTTTTCAGAAGAAACCCAAGTATAGATGGATCGTAATAAGTGTAGCAGGATTTCACTTGGAATCATACTGAAGTCGCCAAGAACAAACCAGATGGCAAAACCTAGATGCAAGTCAGTGTGGCCCAGGCCCCTTGAAGGCCTTAAAGGAGATGAGCATGGCAATAGAGGATCCATTAGAGGCTTAGGGGTTGAAGGGTAGTCACCGGAGAAGTTCGAAGAAGGGAGGCGACGGTTAAAGGGAGCTAGGGTTAGGCTGGGTGGTTGAGAGAAGAGAGGATACAGAGGCAGCGGTATTTGGAAATGAGGTAGGGTTAGGGTGTAGTTGGAATTAAAAAAGGAAAGGAATTATGAGGGTCGTTGATCTGTTAGATCAACAGCCAGGATTTAGCGGGTCTTGGGTTGGGTAGGCGGATTTAGGGCTTGGGTCAGGTGCTTTAATTTGAAATTGGGCTGGGGTTGGGGTTCGATTTTGGGCTACAATTGAAAGCCAATCTGGTTATATTTTAAATAGCCACTTTCCCCCTATATAATTTATAATAAATAATAAATAATTTTTGGAAAATAATTTTATTTACCAAAATGATTTAAAATAGATATTTAACATTTTAAAAATATAGAGACCAATTTTACGCATATAAAATGTAATTATATATTAAATGCGCTAATATTGCAATTATATTAAATTTAGCTTGAAAATACCAAATACAATTATAAAAATGTATAAAAAATATATTAACCATATTTTGACATAATTATAGAAATTAAATGACTAAATTACCATAACAATAATTTGGGGAATAATTATTGGGGGTTTATGAATAAAAGAGGAGGAAATAAATTAATTTAAATCCTTACAATTATGGAAAAAATTATAAAAACCTTGTGCATGCTTATATATGCATGTATATGCTATTTTGAAGGTATATATGCATATTTAGAATATATAGGAAGAAATTGGGTATCAACAGCTATGTAACTATTAGGCAAATTCCACTTCATTTGATTTCCTTGTCATGCGAGATTTTTGATATCACAATTCTAAACTTCTATCTTCTATTCTCTCACAGATGGTGAGGACACATGCTACCAGAGATGATCAGGCACCCGCACCCCCTACTGAAGCCGTTAGAGGTCGGGGCCTGGGTAGAGGCCGAGGACGCGCACGTAGTACAGCCAGAGCACCCGCGCGAGCTGCCACCGAGGTGCCACCAGCAGTTCCAGCCAGAGTCCAGGAACCTGATACGCCTAGTGCCACTACTACACCAGCTCTCCAAGAGACTCTTGCGCAGTTCATAAGCATGTACACCACTCTGGCTCAGGCAGGGTTGCTTCCCCTTATTGCAGCTACATGTCAGGCCAGGGGAGGAGCACAGACTCCCGCCGCCCATACTCCTAAGCAGCGAGTGCATGTGGATCAAGTCCCAGAGATTATTCATGTACAACCTGTAGCACCAGATCAGCCCGAGTACCGGGCAACGGCTTCCGATGATGAGTTGCTGCGGCTTGAGAGGTTTAAGAAGTACAAGCCTCATGTATTTAGTGGTCTAGCATCGGATGATGCTCTGGGATTTCTAGATATGTGCTACTGCATCCTCAATACCATGGGTATATCCGGATCGAGTGGGGTTTCCTTAATTACCTTCTAGCTTTCGAGGAGCCGCCTATGAGTGGTAGCGTGCCTATAAGTTAGACAGTCTAGATGAGGCAACTTCCCTAACCTGGACTCAGTTTTTAGATATGTTCCTAAGAGAGTATGTTCTTCAAAGCCTTAGGGACGCATGGCACACAGAGTTTGAGCATTTGCACTAGGGTATTATGATTGTCTCGAAGTATGCTATCTGTTACACTAGCTTGGCTAGACATGGCCCAGCCTTGCTTTCTACCGTTCACGAGAGGGTTCGGCAGTTTATTAAGGGGCTTATTCCCAATATCAGGTCTAGCATGGTTCATGAGTTGGAGATAGATATTTCTTATAAGTAGGTGGTGAGCACTGCTAGGAGGATAAAGGGTATGCATGCTAGAGACAGAGATGAGAGGAAGGCCAAGAGGTCTCGATAGTCAGGTTATTATTCTGGTGCCCGTGCTCCAGATGTAGTTCATCATGGTAGGGGTTATATGAGTTGCCCCGTTCATTCAGCTATTCCAACAGCCAGCGGTATTCTAACTCCTCATAGGCCTTAGGAACCTTATTATACACCTCCAGTATCTAGTGTGTCTCCTGTGGCTGCTGCTTTTGGAGGTCAGTCCAGCAGACCTGGCCCGAGTTAGTCACAGCCACCACGTCCTCCCAGAGATTTTTTTGAGTGTGGTGACACACGCCATATGGTGAGGGATTGCCCTAGACTTGGGAGGAGTGCTCCTCCATAAACTTCTCAGCTACAGCGTACCCCACAGAGTTCTCAAGCTATGGTTATAGCTCCAGTTGCTACCCCACATGCTCAGCCAGATAGAGGTGGAGGTCGGGGAGGTAGAGGTCGCCCTAGAGGGGGAGGCCAGGCCAGATATTATGTCCTTCTTGCCTGTATCGAGGCTGTCGCCTCCGATTCTGTCATCACAGGTATTGTCTTGGTTTGTCATAGGGATGCATCGGTTTTATTCAATACAAGCTCTACCTATTCTTATGTGTCTTCTTATTTTGCCCCGCATTTAGGTGTGCGTCGGGATTCTTTGAGTTCCCATATTTATGTTTCTACTCCCATGGGAGATTCTCTTGTTGTGGTCCTCGTTTATCGGTCGTGTGTGGTTGCTGTTAGTGGTTTTTCATACCAGAGCTGATTTATTATTGATCATCATGGTAGATTTTGATGTTATCTTCGTCATGTACTGGTTCTTGCTCCACTATGCTATTCTTGATTGTCACACCAAAACCATGATGCTAGCTATGCCAGGTGTACCGCGAGTAGAATGGAGGGGTACCTTAGATCATACTCCCAGTAGAGTTATTTCATTCCTTAAGGCTCAGCGTATGGTTGAGAAGGGGTATGTCACATATCTAGCTTATGTGAGAGATGTAAGTATTAATACCCCTATAGTTTATTCAGTCCCAGTAGTACGGGATTTTTCTGATGTGTTTCCAGTTGATCTTCCGGGCATACTGCCCAATAAGGATATTGATTTTGGCATTGATCTGTTGCTGAGCACTCAGCCCATTTCTATTCCTTCTTATCGTATGGCCCCTCCAGAGTTGAAGGAGTTAAAGGATCAGTTACAAGAATTGCTTGATAAGGGTTTTATTCGGCCCATTGTATCACCTTGGGGTGCTACTGTCTTATTTATGAAGAAAAAGGATAGTTCTATGCGTATGTGCATTGATTATTGCCAGTTGAACAAAGTTACAGTGAATAGCTGTTATCCTTTGCCTCGTATTGATGATTTGTTTGACCAGCTATAAGGTGCATTAGTGTTTTCTAAGATTGACTTGCGTTCAGGTTATCATCAGTTAAAGATTCGGGAGCCAGATATCCCGAAGACTGCTTTCAGGACTCGGTATGGTCATTACGAGTTCCTTGTTATGTTATTTAGGCTGACCAATGCCCCAGCAACCTTTATGCATTTGATGCACAGTGTGTTTCGGCCATATCTTGACTCGTTCATCATTGTCTTTATTGATGATATTCTACTGTATTCCCGGAGCCGGGAAGATCATGAGCATCACCTGAGGACAGTGCTTCAAACTTTAAAGGAAAAGAAGTTATATGCAAAGTTCTCGAAATGTGTGTTTTCGTTGGATTCTGTGGCATTCTTAGGCCACGTGGTATTGAGTGAGGGTATTCAGATGGATCAGAAGAAAGTGGAGGTAGTGCAAAGTTGACCCCGACCGCCCTCGGCTACAGAGATTCGCGATTTTCTTGGCTTGGCAGGTTATTACCATCGATTTGTTGAGGGGTTTTCATCTATTATAGCCCCTATGACCAGGCTGACCAAGAAGGGTGCTCCGTTCCAGTGGATGGGAGAGTGTAAGGCGAGCTTTCAGAAGCTCAAGACATCTTTGACTACATCCCCAATTTTGATATTGCCTATAGGTTTGGGGTCTTATACTGTCTATTGTGATGCCTCGAGGATTGGGCCTTGGAGTGATATTGATGCAGGACGGTAGGGTGATTGCCTATGTATCTAGAAAGCTGAAGGTACATGAGAAGAATTATCCTAACCATGACCTCGAGTTAGCTGCTATTGTTCACGCCTTGAATATCTGGCGTCATTATTTGTACGGTGTGCCTTGTGATATTTATATTGATCATCGGGGTTTGCAGCATCTGTTCAAGCAGAAGGATCTTAATTTGTGCTAGAGGAGATGGTTAGATTTGCAGAAGGACTATGATATCACTATCATGTATCACCCGGGCAAGGCCAATGTGGTGGTCTATGATTTGAGCCACCGGGAGGAGTGTTTGGTGAGTTTGGCTTATTTACCAGCAGCGGAGAGGCTCATGGCGATGGATGTTCAGGCCTTAGCCAGCCAGTTTGTGAGATTAGATCTTTCGGAGCTAGTCGGGTTCTAACTTGTGTGGTTTCTCGGTCTTCCTTGTTTGATCGTATCGGGGAGCATTAGTTTGATGAACCTCATTTGCTTGTCCTCAAGGACAAGGTTCTGCAGGGTGATGCCAGAGATGTGACTATTGGTGATGATGGGTTATTGAGGATGCATGGTCAGATTTGTGTACCCAATGTTGATGGGCTTCGGGAGTTAATTTTAGAGGAGGCCCATAGTTCGCGATGTTCCATTCATCCAGGTACCGCGAAGATGTACCAGCCTTTGAGACAGAACTATTGGTGGAGGCGGATGAAGAAAGATATAGTTGGGTTTGTAGCTTGATGCCTCAATTGTCAGCAGGTGAAGTATGAGCACTAGAGACCGGATGGGTTGCTTTAGCAGATAGAGATTCCGAAGTAGAAGTGGGAGCGAATCACCATGGACTTCGTAGTTAGGCTCCCACGGACTTTGATAAAGTTAGATGCCATTTGGGTGATTGTGGATTGGCGGACCAAGTCTGCGCACTTCATTATTGTGTGTACTACCTATTCTTCGGAGTGTTTGGTGGAGATTTATATCCAGGAGATTGTTCATCTACATGGTATTCCAGTTTCCATCATTTCAAATAGAGGTACTCAGTTCACATCACAGTTCTAGAGGGTCGTACAACATGAGTTGAGTACATCACTTCACCCTCAGATGGACGGACGGTCCGAGCGCACTATTCAGATTCTTGAGTACATGCTTCGTGCGTGCATTATTGAGTTTGGAGGGTCTTGGGATCAATTCTTCCCATTGGTGGAGTTTGCCTACAACAACAACTATCAGTCCAGCATTCAAATGGCACCGTACGAGGCTTTATATGGTAGGCGATGTAGATCCCCGGTGGGTTGGTTTGTGCCGGGTGAGGCTAGATTATTGGGTACAGACTTGGTTCAGGATGCTTTGGAGAAGGTCAATGTGATTCAGGATAGACTCCACACAACCCAGTCCAGATAGAAGAGTTATGCAGACCGGAAGATTCGTGATATTTTCTATATGGTTGGAGAGCGGGTTCTGCTTTGGGTTTCGCCTATGAAGAGCGTTATGAGATTTGGGAAGAAATGGAAGTTGAATCCAAGGTTTATTGGTCCTTTTGAGATATTGCAGCGTGTTGGGGAGGATGCTAATGAGCTTGCCTTACCTCCCAGCTTGGCAGGAGTTCATCCGGTATTTAATTCTTCGATGCTCCGGAAGTATCACCGTTATCCTTCGTACGTGTTGGATTTCAATTCAGTCCAGTTGGACAAGGATCTATCCTATGTTGAGGAGCCAGTGGCAATATTGGACAGGCACGTTCGAAAGCTGATATCAAAGAACATTGCATAAGTGAAGTTTCGGTGGCGAGGTCAACCGGTCGAGGAGGTGACCTATGAGACCGAGCAGGATATGCGCAGCTGTTACCCTCATCTTTTCACTACTTTAGGTATGTCTCTATGCTCGTTCGAGGACGAACGAATGTTTAAGTGCAGGAGGATATAATGACCCGGCAGGTCGTTTTAAGAATTAATGTCCTGATCCCCTATTAATTACTTTTCCCATGTTTGTTTCTGCTATTTTGATTTGCCGGGATGTTTGGTTCTGAGTTTTTGAGTGTTTTGGGACACTTAGTCCCTAAAAGAGAGCTTAAGCTTTAGAATTTGGACAGTAGTCGGAACTGTGTAAAGACGACCTTGGAATGGAATTCTGTCAGTTTTGTTAGCTCCGTTGGGTGATTTCAAGCTTAGGGGCGTGTTGGGATTGTGCTTTGGAGGTCCGCAGCTTATTTAGTCTTGAAATGCCGAAAATTAAATTTTTGAAGTTTCCGATTCGATAGTGAGATTTTGATATCGGGGTCGGAATAGGATTCCAAAAGTTGGAGTAGCTCTGTAGTTTGAATGTGACGTGCTTGTAAAATTTCAGGTCATTCGGACGAGTTTTGATAGACTTTTTGATCAAAAGCGTGATTTGAGAGTTTTTGGAGTTCTTAGGATTGAATCCGATATTAAATTGGTGTTTTGATGTTGTTTTGAGCTTTCCGAAGGTTGGAACATGTTTGTATGATGTTTTAGGATTGTTTGGCATGTTTGGTTGAGGTCCTAGGGTCCTCGGGTGTGTTTTGAATGCTTAACGGGTCATTTTTGAATTTAGAAAGATTGCAGATTTTCTGCTATTGTGTTGCAGAGAAAACCTTCATCGTGTTCGCAAGAGGGTCTTGCGTTCACGTAGAGCATCTGGGTGAAGCAGCTGAATCGTGCTTCACGTTCGCGATGATGTCCCGTGTTCGCGAAGGTATGGACCATTTGGTCTTCGCATTCGCGACATGGTCCTCGCGTTCGCGTAGGGCCCGCCAGTGTAAGCTACTCATTCAAGAGTGGACCCTCTCATTCGCGAAAGAGGAAGACTGGCCAACGGATTTTGGTGAATCACGTTCCCGACAATGGTCTCGCGTTCGCGAAGAAAAACGCATCTGGGCAGAACATAAATTTCAAAATAGAGGGTTTTGAGTTCATATCACAAAATTGGATTGGGAGCTCGGTAGGAGACGAATTTTGAAAAGCTTTTCTGAGGGAGTTTGCGGGTAATGATTCTTAACTCCTTTTTGCTTATAACCCATTAATCTAAACATGAATTCGTAATCTAATTTCGGATTTAGGGTGAGAAATTTGTGAAAATTTTGGAAAAGTTCTTAGGCCTAATTTTTGAGTTTTGATTGGGAATTTGACATTGGATTTGGATAATTTTGGTATGGTTAGACTTATGAGTGAATGTGGGTTCATAATCCTTAACTTTTTTATGCGATTCCGAGACGTGGGCGCAGGGGAATTTTGGTCATTTTATCTAATTTTGCATATTAACTTAGAATTTATTTGTGGAATCAGTTACTTGAAGTTATATTTACATTTTGCAATTGAATTGAATATATTTGTACCATTTAGAGTCGAGTACTCGTGGAAAGAATGTGGTTTCGGGTTGATTTTGAGTCGGTTTGAGGTAAGTAGCTTGTCTAACCTTGTGGGGAGAACTCCCCTTAGGATTTAGTATTTTTGATATGTGAAGTGCCTTATACGTGAGGTGACGAGTGCGTACTTGTGCTAATTGTTGAAAATCATGTTTTCATTAAGTAACTTTAATTGTGTTTCCTTTCTTGTTTATACTACTTGCAATTTAAGCCTGTTGTTAACTTAGGGAAGCATGTCTAATTGACTTAGTTGCTTTACTTGCTTAAACTGCCTTATTTGGATTATGTGTCGCATACTAGGTTAGAAATACGTGTTTTACCTTGATATGATTGAATTTAATTGAGTATTCTTTGTGTTGATGCTGTGTGTTTACTTTGGGACGACGGGATTGGTATCCCGGGAGATCCCCTGCAGATGTATTGATTTGGATTAAAGTGCGGGATACCGAGAGATCCCCATCACATATATTGATTTGGACTGTAATGCAGGATATAGGGCAATCTCCAGCACGTATATTAAGGATACTAAGAGATCCTTGGGATACCGAGAGATCCAAAACATATATATTGAGGATACTAAGGGATCCTCGGGATACTGAAGGATCCCCAACACACATATTGAGGATACTAAGAGATCCTCGAGATACTGAAAGATCCCCGGTTGTTATCTCTATGTTGAGCGGTATTCCTTTCGTGATTATTTTCTCTCTGCTATAGTTATTGTTATTCTTATTATCCTGTGTTACTTCTTATTGTTAGCATTTAATTATATTGTCGTATTCTATATTGTTTTACCTTGTTTTTCAGCTATATTCAGTAGGGACCTGACTTTCCTCGTCACTACTCGGCCAAGTTTAGGCTTAGTACTTACTGAGTACCATTGTGGTGTACTCATGCCCTTTATGCACATGTTTTTCATATGCAGATCCAGGTACTTCGACTCAGTCCTACCACCCTTGAGGCAAGGCAATTCTTCAGAAACGTCATGGTATATCTACCGTGTCCGCAGACCGATGAGTCCCTTTCCACTCTCTCTAAAAGTTTAGCCCTTCTATATTTATCTTGATTTTGACATTCTGGAGTTAGAGCACAATGAAGTATTCATAGCTTGTGATTTCATGAGATTCTGGGTTTTGGGAATTGTTTAGTTTCTGAGATCTTATATTGGTATATACCGAGCGACATCTTAAACACTTTTATATTTGTTTATCTTCAATTTTATTAGTTTTCCGCATTTTGGTTCTTATTCCGCAATTGTTAGGCTTATCTAGTCGTAGAGACTAGGTGCCGTCACGACAGTTCACAGAGGGCAAACCTGGGTCTTGACATTGACCCCTCTTTAACGATGTCGGGTTCAGTAGGAAGATAATATATTTCTACCCATCAATATGTCAAATAGACCGCATCAAGTACAAAAGCGGAGGCTTAAGATCTCATGTCGTTCTTGATTTCCAATTCCTTGACCTACATTCAGATCCCTACTTAAAGGTTTCAAGTCATGACTTTCTTTCATAAAATTCTTGTTTGCATGCCTATCATGCCCATATTTTATTTTTTTTATTTAAATATTTTTTTATTTGGCCAAGTTCAACTGCCACAGAATATAATAGATTCATCAAGTGTGGGGTTAACTTCTCGTTTAGAATGTTAGCCATTCTTCACTAACATCTAAACTTGAGATGTTGCATGTCAAGCTGAGAATGACTTATGTTGGTGCATCATCGTCTTAATTACTTAAACTATCTAGCAAGCAAGCTCAAATTACAAATCGTCAAGGAGGAATTAATTCGTAAATACTTTAGTGAAATCGTCACTAAATTAGTTGTGCTGCTCTTGTTGGCATCCCAAATAATACGGTATCATTTCATGTATTCACCATGTTCTCTAGTCTATAAGTTGCTTGTTCCATAGACCTTTCCATAAAATATCCTATAGCTCGTAATGTGGTTAGTATATTACCAAAAACAATTAAGGATCCTCTGAATTCAACCTTGGGGACTTTATTAAGGATACTTCTATGTTCCCTACTGTCTTCTAGGCGCAGGAGGACTTTGGAGCCCTTTTCTGTTGCCTATGCTTTTAATATCTATCCATTATATACATCAAGGTCTCAATATTCCTTTTTCATGGAGGTAAGTATCATTGTAATCTTCTATTGCTATAGTAATAGATCGGTACAAATTTTTCGGAGTGGACTCTATTACACTTTTTACTGGTATGAAAGCTCCCCATTAGTAACACAATGGACCTTTTATTGGCATTGTATACTACCTTTGTCGCATTCATTTGCTGGGAGATGATTGCCTATCCATTGGCAACATTTGATATCTTGAAACCTATAGCCAAATTCTATTTGGTGAATGGTCCAAGCCATATAAGAACAGAATAAACGGTTACAGATTCAGTTATTTGATCCAAATCGCTACACATGTGCATAGGAATAAGAAAGAAAGACAAGACATATCCTATCACGCTCTCGCAGAATCACGATTATGGGAATGGCCGGCTACATAATCATAATTGAGATTCTACTACCGGTGTGTGCTCCATTAGTTATATGAATAGCCTAGGGCTCTAATAATAACTTTGTCACGACCCAATTTAGGATCATGACCGGCGATCAAGAGCAAGTGCCCCCAAGTAAGTCTCATCGGTAATTTACAGAAAATTGGAAAGAGTTTTCCCTATTTTAGGACTATCCAAAAATAAACATGTCTTAAAAATCAACAACACAACCAACTTATATCGACCAAACAAGTTATAATCCTCATTCACGAAGTATTTACAACACAATAATACTAACTTCATCTCCAAGTATACGATAGAAAAGTCTAATACGAGTCACAAGTCTATATCAATAAAAGAATACTTATGACACTCATGAAAATGACCATGGAGCGACTCTAAGAGTTTCAAGAAAGATAACAAATAAATAACAATTAATTCCCACGCGAGTAAATGCGGGGCTCACCAGGAACTGTCAACTCGTGTACTCTAATTAACGGAATCCTCGCCTACGTCTACTGCTGTCTCTGTAAAAATAATAGCGGGGAGTGAGTCGCTAGCTCAGTGAGTAATATTATTTATCCACAACCATTTTTAATAGGGGACAAGTCAGAAAACATGTTTGTGTAGTAATCAGAAATTATCATGAATAAATGCCCTTTTTCATTGATAATAAACAATAATCTCTCTCACCATTTGTTTTATGTAACAAAAAAATCAATTTAACAATTCGCTAATAACATTTAGATTAAATGGGTAAACATCTCAAGTAAACTGTTCGGTACCATATCAAGTAAATGATTTGTCCCACATGCAAATTTCAAATATTCGGTAACACATTTTATTTTCTAAATAAGGTATAAACCATGCAGGTTATGAAAATAGAAATTGCGGTAAGATTACTAATCACAGTACTCCTGTCTAAATACCATGCCTGCCACCTCAAGTAGTCCATGAGACTCCTTTCAATCAATCTATAATCACATCATATCGACCTCGTGTTAATTTCCTTGTGCATGCTAATTCATGACTAGAATAGAGTACTAAACCCTCTGGGGTTCGTATTTGAAAATCAATTCGTCAAATTTTATTTATTTGTGCTATGAGAAATTCAACTAATCCATAATTTAGCTTACCCATATTATATAAAAGTCAAATTTATGGTCATGAGTTAGAGAACTACCTTTCAAATCTTGGTACTCTATATATTTGTTCCCCTGCATGAGGCGTTACTGAAGAAGAGCCAAGAATTTCTTTTTTTTCTTTATTCTTATGATCTTGCTGCCAAAATTCTTTTTCAAACTCCCTTCAATCACGTCTCCTCTAAAATTGCTAGAAAAGGCTTGTGAAAGCTTCTAGAAATGATGATCTTCATAGCTTTTTAAATCTTTGGTTCTTCCCTTCTTTCTTCCTATTGTTCTTTTCTTTCTTCATAATTTTTTTCCGTCCTTTGTATGAATCTGCATTGAGTACTCCCCGTGTTCTTTCACTCAAAAGTGGCTGGTTAAAACATTTTCTCCAAATCTCTTTAACCTATTTCTCTTCCCCTAATGTTGTTTACATTTCTGATGGGATAAGGCCCACTTGTATTTTTTTTTTAAATTGCTTTTATAGTAATTAGGTAAATGCTCTTATTTTAATAAGGGGTATTACATCTTCTCCTCCTTATGAAATTCGATCCCCGAATTTAAATCAAGTGCATACATGGCGTAGATTTTTCGAGTTCCCAGGTATTCTCTTCAAGACTTTCACGAAAGTAATTAATTTTTATCATAACTTTCTTACATGCTTATAGATAATAGTCACTGGCTCCTCCTCATATTATGACTTTTGATCAAGCAATATAGTCGGTGTATCATGTGCATAAGAGGAGTCTGATATATATTTCTTAACACCGAGACATGAAATTTTGGACGAATAAAAGACAATTAAGGAGGAAGTGCCAAACGATACTCCATACTCCGAGCAGCTACCTAGTGAACTCCGAACATGCTGCTGAAAGCAAACACACCTCATTAGCAGGACCCGAGGCTCCTGAATCTGCACACATGGTACGAGGAGTAATGTGAGTATGCCAACTCAGAGAGTAATAAAAGTAAAGGCAGCTGAGCAATACAAAAATGCGTAAAACACAGGAACATACTACAAAGAGGAAGTATAAAGCCGATAGAACGCAATAAAACAGTGAAAACTTATAAAAACAACTTAGTTTAGCAAAAACTTCTTTAAAACATCTTTTAATAGTTTAAACGAGTAAATGAAAATAGGTAGAAAAATATAGAAACATAAATCAGACCCTCGGGCAAAATACCAATAGAACCAGCCCCTCGAGCAATAACTTGAAACAACATCAGTCCCTTAGGATATATCACATCTCACAATGGGTACCCGCCCTCTCTGGGGGTGTACAGACTCCGGGAAGGGCTGCTTACGGCCCACGCGCAATAACAAGCCATCTAGTGGAATAATCATACAGGCTCTCGTCCTCATATCAAGCCACTTTGTGGTGTACAACCCAGGTGCTCAGCCTCATAATCATGAATCAACACAATATCACTATGGTGCGCAACCCGATCCCATATTAACCTCACAACACAGGCCCTCGGCCCTAGTCAGTCAGAAATCTTTAAAAGCCACTCGGGCACAGTAAAATATAATGCTCAGCTCAAAATATCATTTAAGATGTCAAAATAGAGCAACATGGCTGAGTTATGAAAAACAGTAGAATATAGCATGACTGAGTACAATAATAAAGTCAAAACAGTGAGGAATAGTTGTAAAACAAATCCCCTAAGGTTTCGAAACAGTTGGCATGAGGCCCTAATATGGCATTCAGCCCATGACATGATGATAGCAAACAATTTTCAATCAAATACGTAGTTAAACAGTCATACGGGATGGACTAAGTCACAATCCCCAATGGTGTACGACTCCATGCTCGTCATCTAGCATGTGTGTCACCTCAATATAGCACAACGATGTAAAATTCGGGGTTTCATACCCTCGGGACAAAAATTACAATTATTACTCACCTCTATCCGATCCAAACTCTAGCCCGCGATGCCTTTGCCTCTCGAATTGGCCTCCGGATGCACCAAATCTAACCAAAATCAGTGCACAACCATCAAAATATGCTAAGGGAACAAAGCTCACTCGAAAGTAATCAAATTACAACACAAATTCTGAAATTGGCCAAACTCGACCCTGGGCCCACATCTCGAAATCTGATAAAAATTACATCAATAGACTCCTTATCACTCCCCGAGTTCATTCATATCAAAAGCACCAAAATATAACGAAAAATGACCCCTCAAATCCCTAATTTAAGGTCTCCAATTACAAGCCCTAATTCTTCAATATTTAGGCTTAAATTCTATAAATTTCATGATTAATTACGTAAAAAACACCTTAGGATTGAGTATTAAGTCCATAAATCTTACCTTCAAGTGTTGCCCCTTGATTCCCTCTTCAATCCTCTTTAAAAAGCTCTAAAATCGCCAAAAAATGGAGGAACTTAGACCCAAAATCGCGGAATTGGTCTTTTAAAACATTCTGCCCAGTACTTAAAAATCCTTCATCGCGAATGCGGTCAATGACTCATGTTCGTGAAGCATAAATTTGATTTGACCACTTTTCCTTCATCACAAACGCGACGCCCTTCACGCGAACGCGAAGACTTAGCCTCACAAAACCACCGCGAATGCGGCTTCCCTCTCGCGAACGCGGAGCTCACTAACCCAACCCTTCGCGAATGCGAGACTCCCATCGCGAATGCGAAGGACAAACCTCCTGCCTCACGTCTTAACCCTTCACAAACGCAAGGGCCTACTCGCGAACACGAAGGTCAATATTCTGCAACACTCACAGCAGATTTTCCGCAATCTTTTTCAGCTTGAAATGATCTGTTCAACCATCTGAAACTCACCCGAGGCCTTCGGGACCTCAACCAAACATTCCAACCTATCACACAACATCATTAAACTTGTTCCAACCTTTGAAATGCTCAAAACACCAAATTTGCATCGGATTCAAGCCTAAGAATTCCAAAAACTCCAAAATTCTGCTTTCGATTAAAAAGTCTATCAAACCACGTTCGAATGGCCTAAAATTTTGCACACACATTCCAAATGACGCAACGGATATACTGCAACTACCAGAATTCTATTCTGATCCCTATATCAAAATCTCACCTAACAACCGAAAAAATGCCAAAATTTCCAATTTTCCTGATTCAAGCCTAAATCTACTCCGGACCTCTAAAACATATTTTGATCACGCTCCTAAGTCCCAAATCACTTCCCGAAGTTATCCGAACCATCGGAACTTACATCCGATCCCTTTATCACATAAGTCAACATCTAGTTGACTTTTCCAACTTAAGCTTACTCAAAAGAGACTAAATGTCTCAACCTTACCAAAACCTTTCCAAACCCGAGCCAACCAACCTGATAACACATAATACGGTTGAACAAGACAATAAGAAGCAGAAATGGGGGAAACAGAGCGGTAACTCATGAAAAGACCGGTCGGGTCACTAAACAAACGTTCGTCCTCAAACGGGTTATGAAACATACCTGAAGCCTCAAACATGTGAGGATATCTGCTCCGCATCTCCTGCTCGGTCTCCCAAGTAGCCTCTTCTATTAGCCGACCTCTCCACTACACTTTCACTGAAGCTATATCCTTTGACCTCAACTTTCGAACCTGACGCTCCAAAATAGACACTGGCTCCACATCATAAGTCAAATCATCATCTAACTGACCGTGCCGAAGTCCAATACATGAGACGGATCCCTAGTATACTTCCTGAGCATAGAAACATGAAATATCAGATGCACACTATACAAGCTAGGTGATAGTAGCCTATATTATGCGATGTAGATGCTATTTATCCTCTAAATTAACCATACTTTATTGATGTTTTAAATGTTAAATGATAACAAAATGCTCTAATTGAGGTTTTTATGCTTTGCAGGAGTTACTCCGAGTTAGAAGGAGGATATAGAGTGTTTTGGAGTCAAATATGTAGATACAAGGCCAATTGAAATAGCCCGGATGAAAACGAGCAAGAAAAGGTAAAGAAAAACAGTGCAACATTCCACCGCGATCGCGGTCGGGCCGTGGCTGGAATGCGGTTGTAGAAAAGTGGAAAATAGAATAGTCATAAACTACCGTAGTTGTGCCGCGACCGCGACCGCGGTCGATCTGGAGAAAGACAAAAAGTTTAAGGGCCAAAGTGTAAATCATGGGAAACTTATCGTAACTCTATATAAACTTAACAAACTCGCCCAAGTGAAGGGAAAGCTTGTTTTTAGACCTAAAGAGGCTGAGGTTGGACACACATTTGACAGATTCGACCTAAGGAGGCAGAGACACAATAGGATCAAGGCGGAGAATTCTTCTACGAGTTTTTCCTTCCTCTTCCTATTTTTTTAATTGTTGGTTATGACTTTTAGTATTGTAGTTTTACATACTATTATGAATAGCTAATTTTTTATCTAGGGTTTTGATAGAACCTTTTGTAGGATAAATTCTTTTTATGTTTTTATATAATTGAGTCGTTGGATTTCTCTACTTGTTCTACTACGTGTTTGTTGTTGTTGATTGAATGGCCATCAATTGACTGTGCCTATTTAGTGTGTAGTGCTCGAGAGAGAGTACATATTTAGGTAGTTGTTGAACAACTTCACTCCTAACATATGTGAGATATCAATACAATGGGTTTCAAGGCAGGTTTGGAAATAACAAAGCCTTGACGTGGTCATAATGAGCGGTTAGATAAAGTCAACTAGCGTAGTTCAAGAGAATATGTCTAGTAAATTTTTGTAGTTGCTCGAGAGAGAATTACGGCACCTAAAGTGCTCATGATCAGTAGAGAATACATTGGCAAAATTATATGGAACATAGCTAGAAGGATTACGATAACTGGGGAAATCATAACTCTAGACCTCCTTAATTTAGTCTCCAACCCTTTGTCTCGTTAGTTGAAAATTTTACCACTTTGTAATATTTGCTAGTTAATTAGTTAGAAATACAAATCTCAATCTTTATAATTTAGGAAATTGTTCAAACTTGTCTTCTTAGTGATATTAAACAAATATAGCTAAGCCTTAGTTCTATGTGAGATTCGACTCCGGATTTTTAGACCAGATTATATTTGCAGTGACCGTTTATCCTTTTTAGGACTAGAGTTGGGCGTGATAAAATTTTGGCACCATTGCCGGGGAACTAACGGTGTAGTTGTAGCTATATATATTGCTAGGTTTCGAGTCTGAACTTTTCTTTTGTTTTTTTTTTGTTTTTTTTGTATTTTTTTATAACTATTGATTTAAGAAACATGACATCATGGAATTATGGGAATTTAGGTGTAGATAATTCTACTATTGATCTCCATACATTTTATGAAGGAAACCACCCGTGGAAAAATTTTCAAAACGTTCCTGAGAGCGAGTTAGGTACACCAATTCAATCTTATTTGTGGAATATGTGTTGTATGTGTGATGGTAAAATGGTCACTTTTATGGTTGTGTTTATATTTCTTATCTTCCCCCAACCCCTTACTATGATGGTTCTACCTTTTCTTGTGAATTTAGTAGGAACAAAGAAACTGGGGATGCAGATCTGAAGGAGATCAAGGATATGTTAAAGTGCCTTCTGAAACAAAATAATGAGAAACAACTGCATATACAGAGGCAAGAGGCAACTATTCGCAAGTTGGAGGCTCAATTGAGTCAAGTGGTTGGAGATTTTAGTGCTCAACAAGCCAATATTGATGATAGTAGCCAAGAAGAGTATGCATTTGAGGTGTTAATTTGAGAGGTCAGAGTAGAACATCAACAACCTAGCCAACTATAATTTGAGGATGTTAATCTTGAAGAAGTAAGACTAGAGTCAGCCAAGGACATTGAAGATACAAATTTTGTTGACTCTAGTATCATTGATGTTGAGGATGTTGAAAGTCCTGAAGTTCATATGTTTGAGTGCATTGGTCCACACTCCAAGCATTTTTCCACATTGTGTTTGGATGATGATAAAGAAATAGAGTCATCCGAACCAATTGAAGAGTCAAGGAATGAGGAACAAGGTGCATATATTATAGAATTCTTCTTGCCAGAAAGTCAGGATTACATACCTCATACAAAGGCCAAGAAGTGCAGAATATTACATTATTTCCTTGGGCCAGTTAGATTTGTTCCACCACCCCAAGAGCATAATCATAAGCTTGAAGCAAAACATGGGGTTCAATTCATAAGCTCAAGGCGGAGACAAAAAGTGATTCATGTCGTGCCGCAACGCTAAATCAAACGCTTGTTGGGAGGCAGCCCAACTTTATTTTTTTTAATTTAGTTTATTTTATTTATTTATTTATTTTTATTATTGTATTATTCTTGTAGTGTCGATTTTTTATTTTTAGGAGCATGGAACGCAAAGCCATTGGAAGGATGCAACAACAAACCAAATGGTTGGAACTAAGTTTAAGGTACCCGCATGAAGGACCAAACTTGGGAGAAGTCTGAGTACCCCATGAGCTATTAGTGCTTCGTCCTTTTGGCCTACCAGGGAGTCCCTTGTACCCTTTTATTAGTTATGGTGTGCATTGGGGACAATGCACAATTTTAAGTGTGGGGTGAGGAGATTGTTTGGGTGACTTTCTATGCTATTTTAGTTGTGTTAGTTTAATTGAATTTTTTTTTAAACAGAAAATATTGGACTTTTTCCGACGATGGATATATTAGACAATTTTCTTAAGGGATTTAAGTCTAAAGAAAAAATAAAATAAAAAAAAATTCTTTTGTTAGGTAGTTTAGCAATTCCCCCTTGGTTTTTCTTTGTGCCGTGGTTCTTTTCCAAGGGTCTTATTTGAACTGGGTGTAGTTAGTTTTTCTTAAGAATAGGAGCCATTGTGTTGTGTTTTGAAATAAAGCAATATCTCTTGACTTTATTATGCCTTGAGAATAGTGATTACTTTGGTTGTGACGCTTAGGCTCAGTTTTTTACTCTTGTAGAAGTACCTTAAATTGTATGATCTTAACTTTGCTTAACTTCTTTGACTAGAGTGTCTATGAAACCAATCCCGAGTAAGTTATGTGCCATTTATGTGTAAGGAGTTGTTATATTCTGTGCATTGCATTTGATGCCTAGAACTTGACATGTGTGTTTGCAAAGCAAAATAATAGTTTTGTTCAGTTTTGGAAGTGATATAGGCGTTTCTTTGTTGAGCCAGATATGTATATTTTACCCACTTAATTGTTATGTATTGTAGTTAACCACTTTGATCCTGTAATCTTGTTTATTTGGCAACCACATTACAAGCCTTACCCATTTATTTGAATTAAACATCTATTTGAACCTTTTAACCTCTCATGAGCACTTGAATTGTTATGAACTGTGTAAAAGTTAAAGTATGGGGTGGTTGGTTTGGCTTTTGACTGGAACTAATGAAATAAGGAGAAAGGTGCACTGTTTTGAAAAAATCAAGAGCCATTTGAATTTGAAAAAAAAAGAAAAAAAATAGTTCGATTGTTGTAAAAAAAATATATTCCTTGATAAGTGGTGGCTCTTGATGTAAGTGTGCTTAAAGAAGAATGAGGTTATATACATTGATGTGAAGGTGGAGTTTTGGTTTGACATAAGGATGGGGATTGAATGTTAAAGTATATGTATCAATGTGCTTAGGGAGGTGTAGTCACTCTTATATCCAAATGTATCCTACACGTCCCTGTCACGACCCAATCCCCGAATCCGGTTGTGATGGCGCCTCTTATGAAGACAAGGCCAGCCAAACCAAAATGAAACACGTCTTTCAACAATTAATTATCATAAAAAATTCTAAAACATGATAAAATAACCACAATTTGCGAAAACAACGATAACAACAGAAGAAACCATCCCAACACAGCCCAAACCAGGGTGTCACAAGTCATGAGCTACTACTGATCCTGATACAAGTCTACTAAGTATGAACTCCGGTACAACAGTTTGAAGAACATAGATAATAAAAGATAAGGGAGTCACGAGGGCTGCGGATGCCAACAGCTACCTCGTAATCTCCAAAACACTGCCTGGTCTGGGAGGATCAGCACTCAGTAGCGGACTCTGTGATGCCTGAATCTGCACACATAGTGCAGATAGTAATGTGAGTACTCCGACCTAGTGATTAATAATTATAAATAATGGCTGAAAGCATGAAAACATGTAAAGGCACAAAGCAACTCTATATCAAGAAGTAAAATCACTTAAAGCGGTAAAACAGTGAAGAATCAAATGAAATCTCTTTTTAAAACAAGTAAAACAGGTAATTTAACAGGTAAATAATAGGTAGAAATCCGCCCCTCGGATACAGTATCAATCACTCTGAACAGTATCAGCCTTGTCACGACCCCAACCCTGGTCGTGATGGCGCCCAATACGCTGCTAAGCAATCTTGGACAACTAACAACCTCAACCCATATTTCTTATAAAAATCATTATCAACTAACACAGTTAAATTGCCAAATTACCATAATAAGGGTCTGAAACAACGAGTTAAACATGCGGAAATTCAAATGATGCTACTACTACATAGACTATACAGATTCGGTGTCACAAGTCTCGAGCCTCTAATACAAGTTTAACAGCCTAGTACAAAATTAGTCTAGGAAATACGGATAAAACAAAAGGATAGAAGGGAGAGATCGGGGCTGCGGACGCCGTGCAGCTACCTCGCTGCTCCCGGATATATGATGATCGACTGAAAATCCTCACTCAGCCTCTGGAACACATGGATCTGCACGCAAGGCGCAGGGAGTAATGTGAGTACTCCGACCTAGTGAGTAATAAGCATAAATAATGATTGAGAATAAGAAATCACGGAAAATATAGAGTAATCTATAATGCGGCAGTTAAAACAAGTAATATGAAAGCAGTAAACCAATGAAAACGAAATATGATAATTCTACAACAGGTAAGCAGTTAAGTGACAGACGTCCAAAGAAAGTCAACATATAGAACTGTACTATATAGTAACCGCTGCGGCGTGCAGCGCGATCCGTATATCTCGTCGACGGCGCTCACTGGGGGTGTGCAGACTCTGTGAGGGGCCCCTTACGGCCCAAGCACAATATCAAGCCATCTCGTGGCATCAAAATCTAGGCCCTCGGCCTCATATCAGTATCAGTATAACACTGCTGTGGTGCTGCCCGATCCAATAGTATCCTTACAAATACGTCACTATATCCTAAGGGAACAAAAACAAGCGAAAACAATCAAAAAATATCAAAATCTAGAAATTAGCAAAGCCCGAGCCCCGGGCCCACTTCTCGAAACTCAGAAATTTTCACATCAACGGGTTCCTTATCTTTCCACGAGTTCATACATATCAAAAGTTCTCAAATCCGACCTCAAATGACCCTTCAAATCCCAATTTAAAAGTTCAAAATTCCAAGCCCTAGTTCTTCCATTTTAGCTTAGGTTCCATGAACTTCTAGGTTAATTTCACAATAGAATCACGTTTTAGGTTCATAAATCTTACCTCCAATCAATTCTCCTTTAATTCCTCTTCAATTTCCCTCAAAAAGCTCTCAAAATACTCGGCTATGGTAGAAAAATGGCTCAAAATCGCGGATGAAATATTTTATAAACTCACTGCCCAGTTCTGAACTTCCTTCATCGCGATCGTGGCCCAAGCCTCGCGATCGCGAAGAGCAAAATTTCAAGACCTCAAAAATGCACTATGCGAATGCGATGCCTTAATTGCGAACGCGATGCTTGCTTTCCCAGACCTATGCGAACGCGCCCCTACTGATTCGAACATGAAGAACAAAACCACTGGACCCCCAATTACTTATACGCGAACCCGAAACACTGCATGCGAACGCGAAGCACAAGATCAAGGCCCTCCGTGAACGCGAGACCTCAAACGCGAACGCGAAGGCCAAACTCAGGCCAACCCAAATTCCTTCTACGTGATCGTAAGGCTAATTCTTCTGCAACAGCTGATGATCAATTTCTGCAACATTTCAACATGGAAAATGGTCCAATTGACCACCCGAAACTCACCCGAGGCCCTTGGTACTTCAACCAAAGGTACCAACACATCCTAAAACCTCATTCAAACTTGTTCCGATCATCAAAACACCTCAAACAACACCAAATCCATTAATTCACATCGAATTCAAGCCTAAGTTTTTTAAAAACTTCCGACATATGCTTTTGATCAAAAACCCAACCAAACCACGTCCGAATGACCTAAAATTTTGCACACACATCCCAAATGACATAACGAAGCTGTAGCAACTTTCAGAATTCCATTCCGACCCTCGGATCAAAATCTCACCTATCAACCGGAATTTGCCAAAATACTAACTTCGCCAATTCAAGCCTAATTCTACACCGAGCCTCCAAAACCAATTCCGATCACACTCCTAAGTCGTAAATCACCTCC
Organism: Nicotiana glauca; assembly: GCA_026770625.1. NCBI lineage: Eukaryota > Viridiplantae > Streptophyta > Magnoliopsida > Solanales > Solanaceae > Nicotiana > Nicotiana glauca. Next base: position 64,061 of record MU678786.1, read on the forward strand.
CAAAGCTATCCAAACCATCAGAATTCACATCCGATCCCTCTAACATATAATTCAACATCCGGTTGACTTTTTCAACTTAAACCTTCTTAAAGGAGACTAAGTGTCTCATTTCTTACCAAATCCACTCCGAATGAAAACTACTCAACTCGATCACATAAAACACGAATAACGAAGCATAATGAAGCAGAAGTGGGGGAAACGGAGCGGTAACTCATGAGACAATTGGTTGGGTTATCACATCCTCCCCAACTTAAACAAATGTTCGTCCTCGAACGAGTCAAGAAACATACCTGAAGCCTCAAATAGGTGAGGATATCTGCTTTGCATCTCCCGCTCGGTCTCCTAGGTAGCCTCCTCCACGGGTCGACCTCTCCACTGCACTTTCACTGAAGCTATATCCTTTGACCTCAACTTCCGAACCTGACGACCCAAAATAGTTATTGGCTCCACATCAAAGGTCAAATCATCATCCAACTAAATCGTGCTGAAGTCCAAAACATGAGACGGGACCCCAATGTACTTTCGGAGCAAAGAAACATGAAATATCGGATGCACGCTAGACAAGCTGGGTGGCAAAGCAAGCTCATAAGCCACCTCCCCAATCCTCTGAAGCACCTCAAAAGGCCCAATGAATCGCGGATTCAACTTCCCTTTCTTCTCAAATCTCATAACACCCTTCATGGGCTAAACCTTCAGAAAAACCTTCTCACCAACCATGTAGGACACATCTCGAACCTTCCAATCCGCATAACTCTTCTGACGCGACTGTGCTGTACGAAGCCTCTCCTGAATTGCATTCACCTTTTCTAAGGCATCCTAAACGAAATTTGTCCCCAATAGCCTTGCCTCGTCGGGATCGAACCAACCAACTGGAGATCTACACCCCCTCCCATACAAAGCCTCATATGGAGTCATCTGAATACTTGAATGGTAGTTGTTGTTGTAGGCAAACTCTACAAGCGGTAGAAACTCATCCCACGAACCTCCGAAATCAATAACAAAAGCACGCAACATGTCCTCTAATATGTGAATAGTACGCTCGCACTACCGTCCGTCTGAGGATGAAAAGTTGTGCCCAACTCCACTTGAGTACCCAACTCTCGCTGAACAGACTTCCAAAACTGGGAAGTAAACTGAGTAACTCTATCCGAGATGATGGAAACCGGAATACCATGCAACGAACAATCTCCCGAATATATATCCCTGCCAACCGCTCTGAAGAATAGGTAGTACACATAGGAATGAAGTGCGCGGACTTGGTCAGCCAATCCAAAATCACCCAAATAGCATCAAACTTCTTCAAAGTCCATGGAAGTCCAACAACAAAGTCCATATTGATCCTCTCCCACTTCTACTCGGGAATAACCATCTGCTGAAGCAAGCCACCCGGTCTCTGATGCTCATATTTCACCTGTTGGTAATTGAGACACCGAGCTACAAATCCCACAATATCTTTCTTCATTCTTCTCCACCAATAGTGCTGCCTCAAATCCTGATATATCTTCGCGGCACCCAGATGAATAGAATATCGCAAGATATGGGCCTCCTCTAGAATCAACTCTCTAAGTCCGTCCACATTGGGCACACAAATCCGGTCCTGCATCCTCAACACACCATTATCACCAATGGTCACATCTCTGGCATCATCATGTTGAACTCTGTCCTTAAGGACAAGCAAATACGGATCATCATACTGGCGCTCTCTGATGCGATCATACAAGGAAGACCGAGAAACCACACAAGCCAACACCCGACTAGGCTTCGAAATATCTAATCTCACAAACCGATTGGCCAAGGCTTGAACATCAACTGCAAGGGGTCACTCCCCAATTGGAATATACGCCAAACTCCCCATACTCACTGCCTTTCGGCTCAAAGCATTGGCCACTACATTGGCCTTTCTTGGATGATATAGAATAGTAATATCATAATCCTTAAGAAACTCTAGCCATCTCCGTTGCCTAAAATTAAGATCCTTTTACTTGAACAAATGCTGAAGATTGCGATGATCAGTAAATACCTCACAAGATACGCCATACAAATAATGCCTCCAAATCTTCAATGCATGAACTATGGCAGCCAACTCCAAATCATGAACAGGATAGTTCTTCTCATGGGGCTTCAACTGACGAGAAGCATAAGCAATAACTCTACCCTCCTACATCAATACACAGCCAATACCAACTCTCGAAGCATCACAATAGACGGTATATGAACGTGAAGATGATGGCAAAACCAATATTGAAGTTGTGGTCAAAGATGTCTTGAGCTTCTGAAAGCTCTCCTCACACTCATCCGACCATACAAAGGGAGCACCCTTCTGATTCAACTTAGTCAAGGGAGATGCAATGGATGGAAATCCCTAAAAAAATCGGCGTTAATAGTCTGCCAACCCAAGAAAGCAATGAATCTCTGTGGCTAAGGACGGTCTAGGACAACTCTGAACCACCTCTATCTTCTTCGGATCAACCTGAATACCCTCGCTGGAAACCATGTGTCCCAAGAAAGCCACTGAACCGAGCCAAAACTCACACTTGGAGAACTTTGCATAAAGCTTCTCCTCTCTCAATCTCCGTAATACCACACGCAAATGCTCCACTTGTACCTCCTGACTACGCGAGTACACCAGAATATCATCAATGAATACAATAACGAACGAATCCAGATAAGGCCGAAATACACTGTTCATCATATTCATGAATGCTGCTGGGGCATTGGTTAGCCCGAAAGACATAACAAGAAACTCATAATGACCATATCTAGTCCTGAAAGCAGTCTTAAGAATATTTGAATCCCTGATCTTCAACTGGTGATAGCCTGAATGGAGATCAATCTTAGAGAACACCCTCGCTCCCTGAAGCTGGTCAAATAAATCATCAATGCGAGACAGGGGATACCTATTCTTAATTGTTACCTTGTTCAATTGCCTATAATCGATGCACATTCTCATCATGCCATCCTTCTTCTTCATAAACAGAACCGGTGCACCCGACGGTGACACACTAGGCCAAATTAACCCCTTATATAGAAGTTCCTGAAGTTGCTCCTTCAATTCTTTCAACTCTGCTGGTGCCATACGATATGGCAGAATTGAAATGGGCTGAGTGCCTGGCACCAAGTCAATACCAAAATCAATATCCATGTCCGGTGGCATGCCTGGCAGGTCTGCAGGAAAAACATTGGGAAAATCCCTCACAACTGGAACTTAATCAATGTTAGGAGTCTCAGCTCCAATATCCCTCAAAAATGCTAGATATGAAAGACAACCCTTCCCAACCATACGCTGGGGCTTCAAGAAAGAGATCACTCTACTAGGAACATAATCAGTCACACCACGCTACTCGATTCGCGATACACTCGGCATAGCCAAAGTGACTGTCTTAGCATGACAGTCTAGAATAGAACGACACAGAGATAACCAATCCGTGCCCAAAATGACATCAAAATCCACCATGCTTAATAGCAATAGATCAACTCGGGTCTCTAGACCCCCGATAGTCACTACACATGACCGGTACATACGGTCTACAATAATAGTATTGCCAACCGGGGTAGATACATGAACAGGAAAAGCAAGAGACTCCCATGGCATACCCAAATGATGAGCAAAAAATGAGAACACATAAGAATAGGTGGAACAAAGATCAAATAATATAGAGGCATCTCTGTGGCTAACTGAAACAATACCTGTAATGATAGCATTTGAAGCAATAGTATCTGTCTTGCCTAAAATAGCATAGAAATGAGACTGGCCACCGCCTAATCGACCTCCCCATCTGGGGCAACCCCTAGCTGCATGACCTCCACCCCTAACTGGGTGGGTGGGTGGTGAAGTAACTAGAGCAGAAGTCAAGGGCTGACCCCTCTACTGAGATGAACTAGCAACACGATGAGGACATTGCCTCCACACATATCCAAACTCTCCACACTCAAAACAACTCCCAGGTGCTGGAAAAGGGGACTGAAGGGAACCCCTCGCACTGGAGTGACCAGCTGATGCACTCGGCATCGAAGAACCCTGAGCGAACGGGGCACGAGATGAACTCTGGGCTGGATGGGCGCTGAGTGAAGGCTGACCCTGCTGGGATCCATGATAACCACGAACTTGAAGATGCCCCACGATACTCTGGATGAGCCGACTGAGCAGGCCTGAAAGAACGACCTCTACCATGCTGGAACTGGCCCCTCGAAGGAGCACCACTGAAACTGCCAGAACCTCGAGGCCTCTTGACCTCGCTCTCCTCTCGATCCTGACGGTGAACCATCTCAATATTGCGAGCGATGTCAACCACCTCTTCGAACGTAACACCCAATACTCTTTCTCTAGTCATCAGAATACGGAGATGGTAGTTAAGGTCATCAACAAATCTCCTAATCCTCTCGCGATCTGTCGGAACCATCCAGATGACATGACGAGCCAACTTAGAATACCTCACCTCATACTTTGACATAGTCATATCCCCCTACTTCAGCCACTCAAACTACCTATGCAACTCCTCTCTGTGGGACTGCGGTACATACTTCTCCAAGAAGAGAGTGGAGAACTCCTACCAAGTAAGGGGCGTTATACCAACCGGCCTACGCCTCTCATACGCCTCCTACCAAGTGAAGGCAGCCCTAGTAAACTGAAAGGTGGTAAAGGCCACACCACTAGTATCAAGAATCCCTGCTGTACGGAGCATCCGCTGACACTTGTCAAGAAAACCTTGGGCATCCTCGCCCTTAGTACCACTGAATGACGGAGGCTGGAGTCTACCAAACCTCTCGAGATGACGCTGCTTGTCATCCAGCATAACTGGTACCATGAACTCATGAGCTGGTGCAACCGGCTGGTCTGGAGGTGCCCCCGGTGTTTGTAATCCCTGCACTACCTATTCAGGTGTGTGAGCAGCGGGCGTCTGATTACCTCCCCAAGCCTGTGAGGTAGTTGCTGCTGCAGTGGCTGAAACTGCCTAAGTCAGGCCAGTGCAAACTGACAAGATCTATGTCAAGGCCTCATGTAGACCCGGGATCATGATGGGCACAACTGGTGCCTGAACCGGTGCTGCTGGAGCCTGATCCGGAGCTAGGGCAGCTGGTGGATCAACAGGTGTTGCCCTTGCTGCTCTTCCTCTGCCACGTCTACAACCGCGACCACGGCCTTTGGTGGCCTCAATGGGTGGCACTGGTGGTTGTCCACCTTGTCCAGTACCTCGGATCAACAAAGTCGCACGACAAGAATTTCAAGAATATAAAGTTTTCCTAAAGGTTCTGCAGCCTCTTGAGGATAAATACAGACGTCTCTGTACCGATCTGTGAGACTCTACTAAACCTGCTTGTGAGCACGTGATTTTTTCCCTAAGCAAATTATTCCAAAAGTTTCAAATAATTGATTTCTTTATTATTTTACAATTTTTATGAATTTTGTTGCATTTTTGTGTTAATTGGTTACATGATAATCCATATAAAAATACAAAAATAAACATTTGCATTTAGGATTTAATTTTGCATTTTAGTATTAATTAGGTATTAATTTGTTTTAGAACAAATTTAAAGAAAATTACAAAAATAGTTTCTTTGCACTTTAATTGTTAATTGTTGCATTTATCTTTAAATAGGATTTTTTGAATAATTTTAGAAGTTAAATAGTTTAATTTTGAATTATTAGGTATTTGTTTTAATTTTTATATTTTTATAAAATCAGGAAAAAATACAAAATAAAATACAAAAAATAAAAATGAGTACAAAAAGAAAACAAAATAAAGTGAATATAAAAAGAAAATTAAAAGAAAAGGGCTGTTGAATTGAGCCCGGTATTAGTTTACCCGCCCAGGCCCAAGGGAAATGTCCATTTTAACAACCCAAGCCCAATAGCCATCCTCACCCGGTCTAATTAATCCCAAAACGACCCTAATTAATGCGTGAGAGATCTGGGCCGTCTAAATTGATTCATCTAACGGTCCAAATTTTCCATAAGATTTGTATACAAATGTAATTATACACTTCACAAACCCTAGACAAAAGCCCCTTCCTCGTACCAGTCTCTGAACCTAGCCGGAACCTTCGCCGGCGGGAAATGCAACCAACGCCGATGACCGCCGAATTAACACCATCGATTTCCTCTAACCTCCTATTTCCATTCCCCATGTTCCTACCCCTCGAATCCACCCAGAAAGCTTCGAATATTCCCCAGAAGCTTTTCCGGCCAGGTCGTCACCTATGCCAAACGGTCCCAAATCTACACCGTAGGATCGTCACAGTTTTCTCTACCCAACCCCCATACCCGCTTGCTTCAAATCTACCTGAAATTGCTCAAATATCCATTTTAAAAAAAATTTCGGCCAAGAACCCTAATTTAAAATCCTTATGATTTCGGACCGTAGTATCCCTAATCATATGTTTTCTTTTAAAAACACACGATTAGGGATGTTACGCATCAGGAATCTTGGAGGTTTCAGACGTTTTGGCTGGCCAGAGATGTTGTATCAGTAAGGAATTTTTCCCATTTTTAGTTTCGATTAGTTCGATTCTTGTTATATCTTTTAACTAAGTGTAGCTTTTAGTTTTCGAATAGTTTAATTAGTAATTCGCTTGCAAAATTTCTGTCATGTGATGCATGTTTATGTGAGTTCTTAGTTTAATTTTCATTCTGTTTGTTAGCTTGTTTTTATCCTGTGCAGTTTTAGTCAGTCAATTCATTAGGTATTAATACAAGTTTAATTAGCCCTTATTCAGTTTTAGTCAATCAATCGTTAGTATAATTGCTAGGTGTTAATTCAGGTTTAATTAGCTTAATTAGTTTAGTTATTATCAAGTGGATGATTTATTATAGTTTTAGGACCTAGTTTGTATTACAGCTGAAGAGGTTTTGGTTGAGCAGTAATTGTAGGAGGTAAGAAGGGTAGTTTGGGCATTGAAAAAGGGTAATATCTTTAGGAATAGTAATCTCAAAGTAGGGAAAGGGTAGTATATGAATTATAATGGGTATAGGACCTTCTAGAATAGACTTTAGTATAGATTTCAGCAAATAAGAGGTACTTAATTGTAGTATAAGTCAGAAAATAAGGGGTAAAAAATAGAAATAAAAATAGGGACTAAAGAGTAAAATAAAAATCTAAAATTGCACCCTAAGTTTTCCTATAAATAGGCATTCATTTGCCTTGTAGAAGAAGTTTTAGCCTCCAAATTTCCCGCCAAAAATTTCCTTTCTAAATTTCAGACCAAAATTTGAAATTCAAACCCTGAAAATCCAAAACACAATAGAAATCTGATAAAAAAATCCAAAAATATACTGTTCCGTTAACATTTTAGAGAAATTTCAACCTTTTAGCTTTTTGTTTCACAGTTTTAATTCAGATTTGGTTAATCGAGGCTTCATAGATCTATTGGTAGTGATTTCGAGTGGACTTGGGATAAATTGAGAATATTTTAGACTGGTTTTGTTGACTGATTGGTTTCAGAAAGTGTTCTGTGATTGCTCTTGAATTTATTTGGGTGTTTGCAAGTGTATTTGGTTGCTATTGGCGTTATTCTATTTTGAAAACAATTCTGGGCGGTTCATTCTACTTTTTCTGAGCTGTTTCTGATCATCAATTACTGCTGCTGATCATCATCTTCTGTTACTTTCAATTTGATTTCCAGGTACATATTTCAAGCCTATGTTGATGTAATTCCATCCGTTGATAATAGGAAATGAAATTGAAGTTGAATTTCTGAAGAGCCCGTTATTTAAAGAATTTTTTTATATTTAGTTTTACATAGTTCTCTTATATTGTGAACATTTATTCATTGCAGTGAGTTAGGATTATTTTGAATTGTAATAAGTTGTTTGGACTTTAAAAAACTTGGATTCATCGGCTGGCCTTAATTAGTTACATCCTGTTTTTTTCTCGTATTTGAATTAGAAAATTAGAGGATAGCTAAAATGAATTGAGAATTAGATTATAAACCTTGTTCACAATCACAGCAGGTTCATCTCTAATGTTAAGTGTTAGTTTAATAATGATGATTTGAATTAGTATCATGTATTTGAGCCACTATGTTGTCATTTGTATTTTATCATTACTTTATTGAATATTAGTGATGCACTGGTAGGTAAACAAATAGAAGTAGAATTTAATCTTATCTTATTAATGTGAGTCAATAACTTTTAGTTGCAATTATTAAACATTTGCAGTAATTAGAATTACATTCAGCAAGTTCTTAAGCTAAAGAGATCAAATTATTTTGCTTAGAATTCAGGGCCCAGTAGTAGGCTTCAGGGATATTAGATATGCATCCCTAGCCTATTTTCGTTTGGGGCATGTCTAAGGCCATGATTGGACTGGATTTTTGATATGGGTTGAAATTCGATTCGCATCTCCTGGGCATGTTTTGAGCCCAAAGGCAATCTAGGCCAATGACAAGTTAATTAAGACTTTTTACCTTTTATTTTAGAGACATAATAAATAGCAAACCATAGTCACTTTAAGTTTGACCTTTAATAAAATGGTGAGACGAGCCTCGCCAAATAAAATACAAAAGGCGGGGCCCTCAATATTGTTATATAAAAAATATTTAGAATTTGGAGGGCCGTTTAGTAAATTTTATGGCCTTCCTCAAATGATAACGCGTTAGACTCTTTAAGCACGATTTTAATAAAATTACCATCCTAGTTACGGGTGCACATTTATGTGACCCAAATCCAAATCTAAACTGAGTCAAAATGTGTTAACAACCACGGGCCCACTGGTGTGACGTGGTTCGAGACGCATTTTCACGACGTTGTAATTCTTATTAAAATAAAATAAAAGCGGATTATTAATAAAAGTCACATATGTTAGAACATATTTTTAAATCAGATAAAATCAAATACAACAGTTGAGCGACCGTGCTAGAACCACGGAATCCGGGAATGCCTAACACCTTCTCCTGGGTTAACAGAATTCCTTACTTGGATTTCTGGTTCGCTGACTGTTAATAGAGTAATAATTTCCTCGGTTTGGGATTCAACCGGTGAATTGAGACACCATTAATCTCCCAAGTGGCGACTCTGAAATCTTAATAATTAAATCCCATTCCGATTATCCTTTAAGTGGAAAAACTCCTTTACGCCCTTGCGGGTGTAGTGAAAAAGGAGGTGTGACACTGCTCATGACTCGAGGAACCTATGTAACATAGGCTCTGATACTAACTTGTCATGACCCAATCCCCGAAACTGGTTGTGATGGCGCCTCTCGTGAAGAGAAGGCTAGCCAAACCATAACAAAACACCTCTTTCAATAATTAATTATCATAAAAAATTCTAAAACATGATAAAATAACCATAATTTGCGTAAACAGCGATAACAATAGAAGAAACCATCCCGATACATGCCAAACCGGGGTGTCACAAGTCATGAGCTACTACTGATCCTGATACAAGTCTACTAAGTATGAACTCCGGTACAACAGTTTGAAGAACATAGATAATAAAAGATAAGGGAGGCACGGGGACTATGGACGCCAACAGCTACCTCATAATCTACGAAACACTACCTGGTCCGGGAGGATCAGCACTCGGGAGTGGACTCTGCGATGCCTGAATCTGCACACATAGTGCGGGAGTAATGTGAGTACTCCGACCCAGTGAGTAATAATAATAAATAATGGCTGAAAGGATGAAAACACGTAAAGGCACAAAACAATTCTATATCAAGCAGTAAAATCACTTAAAGCGGTAAAACAATGAAGAATCAAATGAAATCTCTTTTTAAAACAGGTAAATAATAGGTAGAAATCCACCCCTCGGGCACAGTATCAATCACTCAGAACAGTATCAGCCCCTCGGGCTCACTCTCAGTACAATATCAGCCCATCAGGCTCACTCTCAGATCATATGGGTGCCCGCGCTCACTGTGGGTGTGCAAACTCCGAATGGGCCCCTGACGGCCCAAGCGCTATATCAAGCCACCTCGTGGCATCATCACTCGGCATATCCTCACATATGGCCCTCGGTTTCACTCAGTCCAAAAATTATCATAAGCCCCTCGGGCATAGTAAAACAATAGTTTTTAGCCCAAAACATCATTTAGAAATCTCATTTAAGTTTCAAATCTGAGTAAAAGTGGTTGAGTTTGTAAAACAGTAGATATCAACGGGACTGAGTTCAAGTAATAAGTCAAAACAGTGAGGAAACAGTGATAAACATCCCCGAAGGGTTCAAATAATTGGTACGAATCCCAAATATGGCAATCAGTCCAAATCATGATGATATCAATTAACTTTCAGTCAAATACGCGGTAAAATCATCAATCGAAACGTACCAAGTCACAATACCCAGCAGAAAACGAACTCGCATTCATCATCAAGTGCGTGTCTCACCTCAATATAGCACTACAATGTGAAATCCAGGGTTTCAAACCCTCAGGACATCATTTACAATCACTACTAACCGGCAGTAATAAATTGCCAAACCAAGAAAGTTGCGAATCTCTGTGGCTGAGGATGGTCTGGTCCAACTCTTAACCGCCTCTATCTTCTTTGGATCAACCTGAATACCGTCATTGGATACCACGTGCCCCAAGAAAGCCACTAAACTAAGCCAACACTCACACTTGGAGAACTTTGCATAAAGTTTCTCCTTCCTCAATCTCTGCAACACAACTCTCAAATGCTCCGCGTACTCCTCCTGACTACGCGAGTATACCAGAATATCATCAATGAAAACTTTAACAAACGAGTCAAGATAAGGCCGAAACACGTTGTTCATCAAATGCATGAACGTTGCTGGGGCATTGGTCAGCCCAAAAGACATCATCAAGAACTCATAATGACCATATCGGGTCTTGAAAGTTGTCTTAAGAATATACGAGTCCCTGATCTTCAACTGGTGATAACCTGAATCGAGATCAATCTTGGAGAACACCCTCATTCCCTAAAACTGGTCAAATAAATCATCAATGCGAGGCAAATGATACTTGTTCTTAATTGTAACCTTGTTCAACTGCCTATAATCAATGCACATCCTCATAGTGATATCCTTCTTCTTTACAAATAAAACAGGCGCACCCCAAAACGACACACTAGGCCGAATGAAACCCTTATCAAGGAGTTCTTGAAGCTGCTCCTTTAACTCCTTCAACTCCGTTGGTGCCATACGATACAGTGGAATAGAAATGGGCTGAGTGTCGGCACTAGATTAATACCAAAATCAATGTCCCTATCCGGTGGCATGCCCGACAGGTTTGCAGGAAACACATCGGGAAAATCCCTCACAATAGGAACAGAATCAATACTAGGAGTCTCTGCACCGACATCCCTCACAAAGGCTAAATATGAAAGGCAAACCTTCCCAACCATACGGTGAGCCTTCAAGAATGAAATTACCCTACTGGGAACATAATCAGTAGAACCTCGCCACTCAAGCTGTGGCACTCCCGGCATAACCAATGTCATTGTTTTAGCATAACAATCCAAAATACTGCGACACGGAGATAGAGGATCCATGCACAATATAACATCAAAATCTACCATACATAAAAACAAAAGATCCACTCGAGTCTCCAGACCCCCAATAGTCACCACACATGACCGGTACACACGGTCTACAATAACAGTATCGCCCACCAGAGTAGATACATGAATAGATGAAACAAGAGACTCACGGGGCGAATCCAAATAACGAGCAAAGTATGATGACAAATAAGAATAAGTGGAATTAGGATCAAATAATACAGAGGCATCTCTACGACATACTGAGACAATACATGTGATCACAGCATCTAAAGCAATAGCGTTGAGTCTAGCTGGGAGTGCATAGAAATGGGCCTAACTGCCACCTGATCGACCTCCCCCTCTAGGGTGACTCCTAGCTGACTGACCTCCACTCATAGCTGGCTGGATGAGCGGGTGGTGGCAAACTAACTGGCGCTGAAGCCGATGGATGACTCCTCTGCTGAGATGAACCCCCAAGACGACAAGGACACTGCCTCTACATGTGAACCATCTCTCCATACTCATAGCAAGTCCCAGGTGCTGTAGACGGGGACTGAAGGGAACCCCTCGCACCGAAATGAATAGCAAATGCACCTGGCATAGATGAGCCCTGAACTGATAGAGCACGGGATGAACTCTGGGTTGGAAGAGCACTGAGTGATTAGTGGCCATGATCAGAACTGTGAGAACCATGACCCGATGACGCCCCATGATAACTTAGGTGAGCGGGCTGAGCATGTCTGAATGGACGGCCTTTGCCGTGTTGAAACTGACCTTTCGAAGAAGCACCACCATAGATACCAGATCTCTGAGGCCTCTTGGCCTCCCTCTCATCTCACTCATGTCAATGAACTGACTCAATCTCACGAGCAATGTCTACAACCTCCTCAAAAGTAGCACCAGACACCCTCTCCCTGCTCATAAGAATATGGAGCTGATATATGAGGCCATCAATGAACCTCCTAATGCTCTCTCTCTCCGTAGGAACAAACCAAACAGCATGACGAGCTAACTCCGAGAACCTCATCTCATACTGCATAACAGTCATCTCTCCTTAACGCAACCACTTGAACTGTCTGCGCAGCTCCTCTCTCCTCTCTGCGAGACTGTGGCACATACTTCTCCAAAAAGAGAACGGAGAACTGCTGCCAGGTAAGGGATGTTGCACCAATAGGCCTACGCCTCTCATAAGCCTCCCACCAAGTGAAGGCGGCTCCAGAAAACTAAAAAGTAGTGAAAGCAACCCCACTGGTCTCCAGAATACCCGCTGTACGAAGAATCCTCTAACACTTATCCTAGAAACCCTGGGCATCCTCGCCCTCTGCACCACTAAAAGTCGGAGGCTAAATTCTATCAAACCTCTCCAACCTGTGTTGCTCGTCCTCTATTATAGCATGAGCTACATAGTCCTAAGCAGCCGCAATCGGTTGGGCTGGATGTGCCCCAGTGTCTGAAGTCCATGCACGACCTACTCAGGTGTGCGAGCAGCAGGAGTCTGAGTGCCTCTCCCGGCCTGAGAAGTAGTTGCGGCTGTAGTAACTGAGACTGCCTGAGCTAGGCCAGAGCATACTGATAGAATCTGAGCCAGGGCCTCCTAAAGACCCTGAATCATAATAGGCACAGTTGGTGCCTGAGCTGGTGTTGCTGGAGCATCTACAACTGGGACCTGATCTTGAACTGGGGTGGCTGGTGAATCTGCAGGTGTTACCCTAGCTGTTGTGCGGGCTACACCCCTACCCCTACCATGTCCTTGGCCTCTAGTGGCCACAACTTGTGGTACCGGTGGTCGTCCATCCTGACCGATAGCTAATGTACTCACCATCTGTGAGAGAATAGAATAACAGAAGTTTAGTACTCTGATCAACAGATTAGCACGACAAGAATTTCAAAAATATGAAGTTTTTCCTAAAGGTTCTGTAGTCTCTCGAGGATAAATACAGACCGTGAGACTCTACTAAGACTACTCATGACTCGTAAGACTTATGTAACCTAGGCTCTGATACCAACTTGTCACGGCCCTAAACCCAGACCCGGTTGTAATGGCGCCTATCATGAAACAATGCCGGCGACACAAATCCCTAATCCATTTAAACAGTTATAATAATTCAATTTAAGTCATTAATAAGTAATAAATCCCAAAATTTAAGTGAAATAGAACAAGTGCGGAAATAGATACAAGCCGACATGAGGATGTCACCAGTCATGACATCTAAACAGCCGTCTAAAAGTAGGAAGAACCTACATAGTCTACTACAAATCCAATACAAATGAAAATAAAGATAGGAAGGAGAAACACAGGGCTGCGAATGCCGAGCAGCTACCTAGTGAACTCCGGACAGGCTACTGGAAGCAAACAACCCACGCTAGCAGGACCCGAGGCTCCTGAATCTGCACATAGGGTGCAGGGAGTAATGTGAGTACGCCAACTCAGTAAGTAATAAAAGTAAAGGCAGTTGAATGATACAAAAATGCGTAAAACACAGCAACATGCTACAAAGAGGCAGTATAAAGCCAATACAATGCAATAAAAGTGTAAAACTTATAAAACACCTTAGTTCAGCAAAAACCTCTTTAAAACATCTTTTAATAGTTTAGACGAGTAAATGAAAAAAGGGAGAAAAAGATAGAAACACAAATCAGCCCCTCGGGCAATAACCTGGAATAACATCATCCCCTCGGGCTATATAAGGCTGTATGGTGGTCTGGGCCGGGACCGGGACCGGACCGGGCCCGCGGTCTAAACGGTCTAAACGGGCCTGGCGGTCCGGTCCTAGCGGTCCTGGGCCCAGTGGTCCTAAAAGCCCGCGACGGTCCGGGCACAACTACGAAGACCACGAAGCCCGGGACCGCTAAGCCCGGGACCGGCTGGCGGGCCTGGGCCGGTCCTAACGGGCCTAACGGG
>MU678790.1:6453-20906 GCA_026770625.1 Nicotiana glauca
TTTAAGCGACCGTGCTAGAACCACGGGATTCGGGGGTGCCTAACACCTTCCCTCGGGTCAACAGGATTCCTTACTTAGAATTTCTGGTTCGCAGACTTCATTTAGAAAGTCGAAATTTCCTCGATTCGGGATTTAAATAAATCGGTGACTTGGGACACCCTAATTTAATCCAAGTGGCGACTCTGAAATAAATAGAATAATCCCGTTTTCGAATATTGTCACTTAAATTGGAAAACTCCCTTGTAGCCTACCCCTCGGGGTGGGGGCGCGCCGAAAGGAGGTGTGACAATGCCTATAGGAGCAGCCGTTTAAATCTGTTTCGTCTATTTCATGTATAAGTCTAAAATCAGTAATTGTTGTTTAATATCTGTAGAATTTAGTTTGTTCTAATATCAGTAACCCTTCTTTAAAAATCTGTATACTCCTTCCTAGTCAAGCAGTAGGTAATTGATTAACTGTGTTAGTCCTTGATAAACTACAACCAAACAAAGCCTAATTCGGACTTCTCATCTGAGAAATATGTGATAAAGCAGCTTGTCTTAACGCTAAATTTAATTCAGACTGAAACCAGTATCTAAAGTCATGCTACACAATTTTCTTTTATTTAGTGAGGAGGCCTGTTTGAGCCTTTAAACTGCGATTTGTCCCCCCCCCCCCCAACTGCTTATGTGTTTTATTTGTCGCATTAGAATTTTTGTCCTTTTAAACTTTAAAAAAGCCCCAATCACTCCCCCGTTTAGGACTAATAGTCCCAACTGCCTCCGGAACTGATAAGATTGGGACGGGTAATAGCATGAAATAAGTAATAATACTATTCTGCGATTTAATACCTTACCGGGGTAGGAAAGGGTAGATATGGATATGATGACCACG
Organism: Nicotiana glauca; assembly: GCA_026770625.1. NCBI lineage: Eukaryota > Viridiplantae > Streptophyta > Magnoliopsida > Solanales > Solanaceae > Nicotiana > Nicotiana glauca. The sequence continues at coordinate 7,327 of MU678790.1, forward strand.
CGATAACATCACATGTATAAATAGTTACCGGGTGTTGTGTGGGGTGATTCATATTATTTATAAACCTAGGACCCCCATTTCCCTATAAGTTATGCATTACATGTAGAAATCCTCCCTATAATTTATTGCATCAATACATATAGGTACCATGCCTATAAGTTTTCTGCATATAGAAATCATGATCCTAAGTTTTCTGCACTTCTGCATATACATCTATCATTAGGCAAACAGTCTCTAGGTTAAAATAATAGCAAGTTGCATCCTAGATACCATGCCTATAGGATTCTTTCATCTCGATAATCGTTTTAAAATTAATAACATTTGGAAATCATGCCTATAGGAGCAGTCGTTTAAATCTGTTTCATCTATTTCATCTATAAGTCTAAAATCAGTAATAATGTTGTTTAATATCTGCAGAATTTAGTTTGTTCTAAAATCAGTAACCCTTCTTAAAAATCAGTATAATCCCACCTAGGCAAGCAGTAGATAATTGATTAACTATATCAGTCCTTGATAAACTACAACCAGACAAGGCCTAATTTAGACTTCTCATCAGAGAAATATGTGACAAAGAAACTTGTCCTAATGCTAAATTTAAATCAGACTGAAACAAGTATCTGAAGTCATGCTAGACAATTTGTTTTTATTTAGTGAGGAGGCATTTTTAAGCCTTTAAACTGCTATTCTCCCCCCCCCCCAACTGCTTATGTATTTTGTTTGTCGCATTAGAATTTTATCCTTTTAAACTTTAATAAAGCCCCAATCTCTCCCCCGTCTAGGACTAGTAGTTCCAATTGCCTTCGGGACTGATAGGATTGGGATGGGTAATAGCATGCAATAAGTAACGATACTATTCCGCGATTTAATACCTTAACGGGGTGGAAAATGGTAGATATGGATATGATGACCATGCGATAACACCGCGTGTATAAATGGTTACCGGGTGTTGTGTGGAGTGATCCACATTATTTATAAACCTAGGACCCCCCCCCCCTTCCATTTACCTTTACTTGTTTATTTTCTTTAGAACTGTTCAAACTATTTCTTTAAAATTTCTACTTTCTTTATATTTCTTCAAACTTTCAATTCACTGCAATATTATGTGTAAATCCCCTTTTATTTGAGACATCTATCTGCTTACTTATTATTTAAAGTCACAATTGTAACATGGCAGGGAACCACGCCAGTGGATCTTGGGGGGTGCCTAACACCTTCCCCTCGAGATAATTTCTAGCCCTTACCCGAACTCTGGTTTTCCAACTCAAACCCTTCTTTAATGTCCTAATGCACTTTAATCACTAGGTGGCGACTCTTCAATCCAAAAACCCAATTCCCAAGAGGGAACGAGTTGTCCTCCCAAATGTCACGAACCCGATTTCACCTCAGAAAAAGGGAGCGCGATAATGCGTACATGTCAAGCCACTAGAGGCGGTGTGAAAAGAAATATAAAAGGAAAAATGACCTAAACAAAAACTGACTAGAATTAACAGAAAATAGGAGATTGTATTAGACAGATGATGAAAAGGGTTTGAACAAGACAAGCAAAATAGACATGGGTTACAACCTGGAACAATCCTAAATAACACTAGATGAGTTACTACAACTAAACGAACCAAACAAAATGAGAAGAAGAAGAGTTTGGGCCACAAGTGAATATTCGGATTATAACCCTAAAATAACCTGGACAAACAAAAACGACAACAAAATAAACCACCAAAACTCCTTCTTGGCTAGCCAAGAAAGGAATGTCTTTCCAATTATCAAGCCCGACATCTTAGTCACTGGGTTGCACATCAAAATTACTAGGACTTCAACAATTTCAATATCATTAACATCAATGAGCAAGTTTCCAAAAGGATTCTCATACTCCGTGCTATCATGCATCCTCACCACAAAGTGTGCTGATCCAGATAAATTTGGCTTCCTAAACTTGAGCAGGGTATGAGGTTGTTTTGGCTGGCGGAGCATGGAAAATTTTGGGACGAAGTGCCAGGGTAGGAGTTGTAAGGGGTGGAGCCTAGGGCGTGTTGAAGGAAAAGATCAACGGTATTGGGAATCTTGGCTTGGGACAGCGGTGGAATGGAGGCATGATTTTCATGGTAGTTAGTGGGGAATGAAAATGGAGGATGCCCCCTGATCCAAGACTGATACATTTCTGCCATATGCTATTCCAACCTTTGGACATCCTTTTTCAGTTCAGACTCCGACTCCACAAACTCCCACGACGGGTCAACAACTCATGTGTCCAAGTCTTGCTAGCCATGGCTACTTGCTTTTTGATCTTGTGTTGTATGGACGAATCGTCAAAGTTCCACAAACTAGCCACCCTCTGTTATGATAACAAGGAAAGCAACAAAGGGGAGTAAAACAAAGCCAACATGTTAGTGTTAGGGAATTTATCAGATATAAATATCACATTGCGTGTAATATCCCTAGCAACAATTAATGGTTCTAGAGTGGCTTCGAGGGTCACAAGGTCATTTGGCATCATCCCAATTTTGTTCATTTCAACCTTCTCTTTTATTTCTTTTATAGCACTTCTTGGCTTGCTCTCTTTTTCTTTTTAATTGTTACTCTTTTCTTTCCTCTCATTTCTCACATCCACAATTTCATCTCTTTTTTCTTCTTTTTTTTCTCTTTTTTTTAGTTTTCAAAAATAATGATTCGATCGAACCCTATGTAAGTTGCCTATGTATCATGTCCCTCGTGAATCAGATCAAGTGTAGTTCTGGAAAAGTAATGGACAAAATAAACTAAGAAACAAAAATCTTTTTTGGATTTTTTCATTTAATTTTTTTTATTTTTTCAAATACAAAATGGGAAGTAATATAACAAAAGAATCAATATTACTGTAAAAGACTAGAAAGTAGTAGACAACATGAACGGCAGATTCAAAACAAAAAAGTATCTTTAAGCAGCTCCTGAATGTAGTGGTCCTAGAGTATTTATTATGCTCGAGTACCGGTATACTGATCCATAGCTGAATGAGAAAAATAAGACCAAATATAATTAGCAATTCGAGACACTATTTGAGTCCATAACACATCTTATTGGACACATACAAGTCACGATTGAGCTATTTTTGTAAAATGACTTACATAGCCAAAATGTGGCTATTAGCGCAAACTCAACAAAGATGACCTCAAAGATATGGACATATCTCCCTAAGGCTTATATGGATTCAAACTTCCAATAATCATGGCCCAAAATTAATTTGCAAAAATGATCCATTTTGCAAAAATGGTCGATATAGCCAGAAGTGGCTAAAGATGTAAACACAAAAAGGAACGACCATAAAGTAATATGACACCTAGCTGTGAATTCAAAATCCTAAGATATGGGTTATTGAACCACTTTTGCGAAAATGATCCCATTTTGCAAGAATGGCCGATATGGCCAAAAGTGGCTAAACATGTAAGATATGGCTAAGACCCCGCAAAGCCAAGAACCTAAGATTCACTAGGAAGACCAGACCCTATGTGGGTTACCTACGTATCCCACCCCAAAAGACGAGAATCAGGTTCGCGTAGTTCGGAAGATTAGACATGGGAGAAAGCTTAAAAAATAACACTAATTTGGAATTTTTTTTTTTTTGTCTTTTTTGAAAAATGACGAAAAATGTAAAAAAGAAAAATTGGATTTTCTTTTTCTCCCTTTTTTTTGAATTTTGGAAAATGATGGAAAATATAAAATCTTTTTGGATTTTCTTTTTCTCCTTTTTTCTTTTTTAATTTTTGGAAAATAATGGAAAAGTGTAAAATCTTTTCGGATTTTATTTTTTATTTTTTTATTTCTTTTTTTTTTTGAAAAAGTAGTGAAAGAAAAATATAATTTGGACTTACTTGCTTCGTCTTCACCCTTCTTTCCCAAACATCGGTCCGCCAAATGACTTTTTACCCTCAAAGATGCAACATGTATCACATAGGGATGATTGAATATCTTTTTGGGCCAGGAGCCTATTTTGACAAAATTGGATATGCCTCCTACAAAGGGACATGGTACCTGAGATCGAGCCCTGCTAAATCTAAATGACATGATGCAAATAAAAATGACCTAAAGGCTGACATAAGTTTGGGATTCACTAACAAGGCAATTCGATGGAGCGTATGGTCGATGGTGGCTGCTCAAGCTTTCCACCCACTCCATATGTCCGACGGCCCCCTCATAAATTAAGGGTGACCCAACAAACAGTTCGTGCACACGACGCGTACTCCGAGACTTGTTGCAGAAAGAAGACCCATGGTTATGCAAATGATGATAGTTCATAAAGCAATAACACATAAAGGAAAAACTGTAAACAAATAAGAAACTAGCAAATAAAATGACATAAAAAAATAAAAATCAAATAAAGCAAATAAAACACATAAAAACCTCAACCGAAAATCCTAAAGCCAAAACGATCAAGTACTAGTTTGAACCTCCAACTCCCTAGCAGAGTCACCAGAGATGTCATACACCTTTTTTTTATAAAAGAAATCATCAAATCATTTAAATAAATTTTGAAGTCAAGAAAAATATATTAAAAAGATAAAAGAAAGAAGGTAAGAAATGAACCTTAAAGGATTTTCGCCAAACAGAAATTCGGATCTAATTTTAGACCGCGATGGAAACCTCAACGAACAACCTCGATCTTGACCGCATCTCGACCACGACAGATGAAATTAAATTTGCTGAATTCGCAAGGAAGAAAACCAAGACGCACCAGAATCAAGACTTGGTGCTAACTTTGGTTGCTCATTAAATTCTTGAAAAAAATAAAATTTATGTCTTTGCCATTTTCTGTTTGAATGGAAGTTAAGTTCTGTTTGCTAGACAATGGAGATTAGACCACCTTAGCCCATGTGCAAATGTGGTTGTGTACATATAACTTGCATCTGAATATTTTATTAAGGTTTTGTCTTTGTAAGTTTGTTAGGCGAAGATGAGCAGTGAAGGGTGTGGCGCTGATGAAATTTGGCAGGGGTGGCTGTTCCGTTCTTGGCAGATTTTCAGCGGTTGTTCTTGTGTGTCTAGAAGAGGGTCACGACTGATTATGGAGATATGGTCGCTAGATTTGTGTGGCATAATGGAGGTGGAGATGGGGTCGTTTAGTGTGAGTTATTGCCGCTGGGAATCAGGGAATGTGCTGCGGCTGCTGATGGTTGACGACGAAGAAGCTGGTGAGAGTCGCTAGTTTTTCGGCGAATCGGTGGAAATGGGCGGCAGCGAGGTTCAATCGTTGGTGTTGAAGAGGTTCAGATGGTTTTTATTTTTCTTGTCTTTGTTTTATAATGAAGAAGGGAGCTATGGTGTTTTTAGATTAGGAAGAAGAAGAAGGGTCAGTGGCGTGGAGGTGTTCCTAAAGGTGACGGCTGAAACAAAAATGGGGTCCTAAGGTTTTTGGTATTGTGTCTTGGCTAAGAAGATCAACCCTCGTTTCTTTTAGGGTTCCTCCCCTATAAAATCTTATGGGATTCTGGTTTAATTAGAGCCATTGGATAATTTGAGTGAAGGGTTAGAATTTACAAGAAAACTGGGCAGGTCAACATGTGGGTCGGCGAGTCTGCGTTGATGACTTAAGGAATTAGGTTGTTAAATTTTGGGCCTCTATTTGTTAAAATTGGGCCTAAAATGTGAAAACTTCTAATTGATTTTGATAAACCATTAATATTAAAATAAAAGCTAAAAATGAAAGTTAAAACTATTTTTGGTATTTTCAAGGATTATACTAAAAAATAAAAATTGGTAAAAAATTATATTCTTCTAAAAATACCTAATACCTTAATTAAATAGAGATAAATAAAACTATTTTTGTATTTTTCAATTTTATGATAAAAATAATGTAAAAGAGTCAAACTTAGTTGAAATAACTATATTATACCTAAACTAAATATTTAAATACTAAAATATTTAAAATCTTGGGGAGGGTCAAAAATTACATGTCTACAGAAACCGCCAACAAAAACATCAAGAAGATACTAAGGAAGATGGTAGAAAACCACAAACAATGGCACGGTAAGCTACCCTTTGCTTTGTTGGGATACCGCACCATTCACACATCAACCGGGACAACTCCCTACATGTTGGTATACAGTACAGTAGCTGTCATTCCAGCCGAGGTAGATATTCCTTCTTTAAGAATCATACAGGAAGCTGAACTCAGCGATGTAGAGCGGATAAGGAGCCGCTATGAACAACTGGCACTTATCGATGGAAAGAGGATGAATGCAATGTGTCACGGCCAACTTTATCATAACAGAATGTCCAGAGCTTTCAACAAAAGGGTCAAACCGAGGCAATTTGCACCAGAACAGCTGGTGCTAAAGAAGATCTTCCCACATCAAGATGAAGCCAAAGGAAAATTCTCTCCCAACTAGCAAGGTCCGTACATGGTTTACAGGGCACTGGTAGGAGGAACACTCATACTTGCAGAGATAGATGGAGAAATCTGGCCAAAACCAATCAATTCAGATGCAGTCAATAGATACTACACTTAGATTATTTAAGAGGGGATACGTAGTCAGCCTTATAGGTTCGGGCCTATCATAATAAAATTCCATTTCCCCAAGATCAGAAATTGAGGCAGAATTTTGAGGAGGAACCTCAAAATTCCGGAGCAAGTCCAGCCAACGCCAACATATGTCAGAGGTCAGAAATCGATTAAAGAACTGGGTAGAATTTTGAGAAGGATTCTCAAAATTCTGAAGAAGATTCAACAAGTCTCATTACCACTAAACGGTTAAAGGGTCATCTACCAAACTAGGGCAGAATTTTGAGGAGGACCATCAAAATTCTAACATAAGAAAGCTGCAATGCCTCTGAAATGTGTTATAGTCACTAGTTCATCTAAAATTACTTGATATTTCAATAAGTTTCTAAAATAACTCTATTTTTATCAATAATTGCATATCAAAAACTCTATTTTCTTAACAGTCAGGTGTTACGCAAGGAAACTCAAATGACACCTCCAGAACAGAGCAAAGCAAGGCCAGCAGACAGAAGCACGAACCAACCTCCCCTCACAAAACTTACAATGTTTCTTAGAATATATATATATATATATATATATATATATATATATATATATATATATATATATATATATATATATATATATATATATATATATATATATATATAGATGGGATTATCCCCATCTAAGAAACATTCTACTCTTGTTTGCTATCTGCTCTTTGCAAGAGGCTAATCCTTGCCTCCACATCTTTGCATGAGGCTAATCCCTTCCTCCCGATTTGTATGAGGCTAATCCTTGTCTCCCTATCTGTATTAGGCTAATACTTGCCTCCACATCTTTGCATAAGCCTAATCCCTGCCTCTATACTTGTATGAGGCTAATCCCCGCCTCTCTATCTGCATGAGGCTAATCCATACCTCCCTATATGTATGAGGCTAATCCTTTGCCTCTCTATCTTCATGAGGATAATCCTTGCCTCCATATCTTTGCATGCGGCTAATTCATGCCTCCACACTTGCATGAGGCTAATCCTTGCCTCCTTATCTGCGTGAGGCTAATCCTTGCCTCCCTATCTGCATGAGGCTAATCCTTGCCTCCACATATTTCCATGAGGCTAATCCCTGCTTCCACACTTGCATGAGGCTAATCCCTTCCTCTACTTGCATGAGGATAATCCCTGCCTCTCTATCTGCATGAGGCTAATCCTTGCCTCCACGTCTTTGCATGAGGCTAATTCTTGACTCCCCACTCGCATGAGGCTAATCCTTGTCTCTCTATCTACATGAGGCTAATCCTGGCCTCTATACTTGCATGAGGCTAATCTCTACCACCTTATCTGCATGAGGCTAATCCTTGCCTCTATACATGGATGAGGCTAATCCCTACCTCCATATCTACATGAGGCTAATCCTTGCCTTCATACTTGCATGCGGCTAATCCTTGTCTCTCACATTTGCATGAGGCTAATCCTTGCCTACATATCTGCATGAGGCTAATCCTTACCTCCATATCTACATGAGGCTAATCCATGCCTCCATATTTGCATGGGACTAAGCATTGTCCCTCTTTGCACAAATATTGCTCTTATTTTAGTACTATCTATTTTCTTTTCAATCGGGCTAAGCTCTGCCCTCCATTTCACAAGACTAAGCCTTGTCTTGTTAACATCATATTATCACATATCATGGGTTAAAATATTTCCAATCTATCCAAAGGCATCATAGTCTAAAGGGCATCATCCTCATAGTCAGAAGACACTATGCCATGGCGTGAGGATCCCTTTAATTTGTATATCATTTTTCAAAGGTGTCATGGTTCGGAGGCACCATCTGCATGGCACGAGAACACCATTTCATGGCCTGCAAATCCCTTACTAAAAAATCCATGGCCCACGACATCATGGTCCAAGGACGTCATTTTTAACCGTCCAAAGATAACCTTCACAATCCAAGGGGAATCTGCATCATGTTTAAATTCTTGCACAAATACATGTCAATAGCATCTCTTCATCTGCGGGTGACCAGTAAGCAACTACTATCCTAGCAGGAGTGACCTCGCTCCGGTTCCTTCAACTATCTCAAACTTAATCGCTCACCATAATTGCTCTTGTATCTCGCGTCTGTTCTTGAAATGACTTCATCGGTATATTCCGCCAATGAATCTATAACTACACATGGCTTGATTCCTGTAAAACTATGGATATGTCAGCTACTCAAGACCGGAGTCCGGCCTCTGTCTTTCAAAACATCTCGACCGGTCAAAATTGATCATTATTTCTTTACCCGAAAACTCTTTCATCCTTTCCAGGTAAAGGGGGGCAGCTGTTGATACCCAATGTTTCCTCATATAATTATTGGATACCAACATAGTGTTTAAATATTTTTAGTGCTTTTTTTGTAATTATATATTTATTTTTAGGCTAAATTGCACATCTTTGCAATAATAGCCCATACTAATGTATAATTATATTTTTGATGCATAAAATGGCCTTTTATATTTTTAAAATGTTAAATAACTATTTTAAATTATTTTAGTACACGGATATATTTTTTGTAACTCATTTATTATTTTTATAAATTATGTAGTTATTAAAAGTGGCTATTTAAAATCTGGCCTATTTTTCTTTCAATTTTAGTCCTATTTTAACCCAATACCACCCCAATTTAAATTTAAATTTGTCCAGCGCAAACCTTTATACCCGATATGTCCCAAAACCCTTTTAATCTCGGGTGTTGATGATAAAGATCAACGGCCACAAACAACCCTTACCTAAAATAAAACAAACGGCCCCTCAACCCTCTCATTTCCCCACCGTCCGCCGCCCTAAAATCCCTGTCCTTTCTCAAATGCTCTCAAACCTAACCCTAATCGTCACTTATCTATGGCTATCTCAGTGGATTTTCACCACTCCCCGAGCCTCTAATGGCCTCCCTCACGTTGGTATTGTCATCTCCAAGGTTCTCAAGGGACCAGCGTTAGTTTGCTTGCATCTATAGACCTTTATCGCCTGTTACAAGCTGTCCTGGTTCCATTCCGAGTGAGATATTCCTATATCTATGGGTTTGTAGGTTTGATTCTTCATATCTATGATTGTTCCTCTCGAAACCCTAATTTTTTTCTTCTGAACCTCGTAGATCTGTATAGATCTGAAATGGTTTGGACCTATTCCATATGAGTTTTATAAGAATCTTTTGGTTTTTCACAAGAATTGTGTGATTTTCGAATGATTTTTCATTTTTTTAAAACTAGGGTTTCCGAAAATTTCTTTTCCAAAATGTTTTATGATTTTTGAGTGTTTGATCTTCTGTTTCTTATGTGTTTTAACTGATTTTGTAAGTTTGCTACAACCTTAACTCGCTTGTACGGAAAACCCTAATTTTTTGACATTCTTTGTTTGGTTTCTGAGTACAGGTGTACTGATTGTGTTCTTGCCTTGGTTCTTGTGATTTCTCTTTAGCCATTTAAATGTCTCGTGGTATTCTTGTCCTAATATGCCTCTACTGAATTTCTTAATTCTACCTTTCATTAATTCTATATGTTTGTGTTCATCCTGAATATTTGTCGATGCCCCCTTTTCTTTAAAGGCAAAATCGAGTTTACGACATTTGGGAGGACAACTCTTTTCCCTTTTGGGATTTGGGTTTTTTAATGAATTTTAAGAGTTGCCACCTAATTATTAAGTGCATTAGGACACAAAAAGAGTTTTTGAGTTGGAAAACCAGAGTTGGGTAAGGGCTAGAAATTATCTCGAGGGAAAGGTGTTAGGCACCCCTCAAGATCCACTAGTGTGGTTCTCGGCCATGTTATATTGTGACTTCACATAATCAAGTAGACAATCAAAGATTCAAATATACAGCATTGCAAATAAGCAAAAACGAGCTTTGAAGGTAAGTGGGGAAGGCAAAGGTTTATGAAAAATTTGAATAGTTTTACAAAAGAGAAAACAAACAAAAGGAGAGGGGTCTTAGGTTTATAATTAATATGGATAACTCCACACAACACCCGATAACCGTTTATACACGTGGTGTTATCGCGTGGTTATCATATCCATATTCTACCCTTCCCACCACGTAAAGGTTATTAAACGCATGAGTTGGTCATGAATACATATTGCGTGCTATTAGTCGTCCCTTCATATGAGTCCTGAAGGGTATTTAGGACCACTATTCCTACGTGGTATGGACTAGGCCGAACCCTTAAGTTTAAAGGCAAAAATGCTAAGCAACATACATAACAAATATGACTGCACATAAGGGGAACATATAAAGACACATAGAGGCTCACAGATCATTCCACAAGTAAACACATAATCAGCACGTCTCAAACACATTTATAGTCTCAAATATAAGAGTTTAAAAAGCCGGAATGTTAAAACAGTAAGTTTCAATGAAAGCAGAAAGCTTAATTAAGACTAAGTGACTTGAAAAATGCTCGGTTTTTAGAAATACGACTAGGGACAGTAGTAAGATTTAGAAGTATACAGCAATTTAGGAGTTAGTGAAAATATAGATAAAATTGTTAAAACACACTTTGAAAAATAGAGTAAAGGCATTAAAGGTACAGTAACTTGACGAGACATAAAATAGCACGATTTTGGGCAGAAAGGGTAACCCAGTAGAAAACATAGCAGAACAAATACACAATTTCGAGATCATTTCAAAGTAGGGTGGGAGTTTTAGTAAGAAAACATAGTGAAGTTCAGAGAGTCAAAATAAGATTAGGGAGCGGCAGAGTTCAAAATGAAAAGAGGCTAGTTAGTCTAAAAATGGTAATAACATGATTAATCAATTCTTATTAGGCCTAAAGTTTGCCTAGGCGTCGTATACATTGTCTGATTATCTTAAAGAGTGGACATGCATATTTGATTCTGATTTTGAAAAGGATACGCACACAGTACTTGTATTATTAGATTAAGCATGTTAATAGACGTTTTGACAATTGCAATCCAAATAAGTATAAAACTCTAAGCAACATGATGTCTAATGCTCCTAGGAGTTCCTAAAACATGATTTCTACTATGCCTATACAGTAATGACAGTTTATTTGACTTATTGTTAATAACTAAGATTATGAAGTGAGTACAATAACATACACGAGAGTGAAAGACCTAAAGCAGGGTTTCTAATGCATGACATGCTTGTCCTAAGAAGGTTTTCTATTATGCAAATAGGTAAAATAAAACCTATGAACAAGTTTTCTACCGATAAGAATAAACATGCATATCCCCTCCCCCATATTCACTATTCAGCCCCCAATCATTCATTTACAAATTATTACAAACCAGTCGTATCTGAATTACAGAAATAAAGAACAAAAATAAGAAGTTATCCTATAGGGAGCCTTCAATAGGCCCAAATCCTCCAAACCTTACTGCCAAAATAACCGTTCATAGCTTGGGATATGCCAAAGTTCCCTAAGGACCTCAAGGGGGCTCTTGGGCTATGCTCACGCCCAGACTTAGTAACCAAGAGTTAAACATGTGCAACGTGGAAATATCAGCCTCAGTGTGTCAGAGTTCATAGGATACTTAGGAGGTTCCCAAAGTAGTTCTCACACTGAGGGGGTGGAACTTAAGTATCTAGGAACAAAGTGAAGTACAAGAGAGTTCGAAAATGTTTTGACAGAAATAGTGTTGAAAGGAATTTCACTTAAAACATTTCATAAAACAAATAGAGTCTATTTTAGTAAAACAATTTTTTGAAAGGAGAATAGAGTAATAAGTAACAACCTAGACACAGCATTTCCAAAAATAGATTCATACACAGCCAAAGACCACATAACCAAGGCAGGCCCAGCAAAAACACAAACAGGGATAGTTGGGTTAGGGACATATAGGACAAAACATATAACCCACCAAAGGTCTAGGACTAGCTCAAGCATGTTCAGAAATAGCCATCAATGGCATAGTCAGAGAAAAATAGACGGGAAGAACAATCACATAGAAGGGTGATAGGGATTTAGGATAAGTATGCAAGTTATGCTTAGAAACGCACATAATGGGGTAATACTAATCCAAAGGGAAGGGAAGATATAATAACATGCTAGTGTTGCATTTTAATTACAGATTTCGCAAGAGAACCACAAATAGAAGCAAAGTAGAAATAATAAGAACTGAAACAAATAGAGAATCATATTGTTGTTGGAGCTTTGAATTGAAACTAGGACATACCAGTAAGAGAAAAAGAGCAGGATGCAAAGACAAAGTGATAACACAGTATTAGCCTTGGATTACAATCGGTTAATAATAGGCAAGAGCAAAGAACAGTAATAGAGCAAAAGGAGATAGAGGGAAAGAGCACAAGAGAATGTAGAATTGAGAGTATTCACTGATGTCCTTTTGCTAATGAAGGAATAGAATATTTATAATTCTGAAAATGAGTAGAGAAATAAGGTAAGAAGTAAAGTGTAGTATAATTATAGAAGTAAAATACAATTAGAATCAATCAATGTAAGTACTCCCCTTTAATTGGGGAGTCCTAGTTCAAACGGTAATAAGCAGTGTCAAACAGGGAAATAAATCATGTAAGAACTGATTTGGTCATATAAGGGAGAACATATGTATAGAGCACGTGACTAGGACCAAGTTCAGAATACCCTAACTAAGGAAAGTATATTTTGACATCAAAAGTATTCATTGAGATAAGGCAGGGAATAACTTAATTTCGAAAACCAGTAAGAAAGACACCGAGTGAGATTCGAATCACAGAAAATCAGCACCAATTAGGGAAAATATCACACATGTAAGAAGACACTTAAAATCAGTAGCGAATGTTGTGTAAAAAATCAGTAAAGAGTGTTAAGGCAAGTATCATGGTTGAAGGACAGTACACAAAATCAATAAAGTACTAGTCACAATTATTCAAGGATTCAAAGTGGAAAACTAATACTGACTTAAAGGGAATACACACACATTAGACGAAAATCAGAAACCCTAGTATATGACATTAGGAGTCATGTAAGTCAATGAGGCAAGAAGAACCCAAAGACAAACAGCATAGGGTAAAGATCAGTAAAACATGAACGCATATGCAAGCACACAAGCAAAACAGTAGCTTTCAGGGTTTTAGGTCTAAAAATTAGGGTTTCACACAGATACTAGTACGAATCAACAGAGTAGACATGATAC
>MU678790.1:24483-42971 GCA_026770625.1 Nicotiana glauca
AAAGATATGATGGCCAATTTTGACCGAACGAAACGATTTGAAGAATTTTGGCCAAGATCTGGTTCCTGAGCTGCCTACATATCCCTGGTCTTACAGGAATCAGGTCATATGTAGTTCGGGAATCCGTCTGCAGAACATTCCGATAGAGATTTCGAAAGACGGACGCGATATTCAGGCTGGGAAAGGTGGTCGGAGTCTAGTAGGCTGCAGGAACTAGAGAGAGATCACTCCTGCTGAGGCGGCCGTTGATAGCTGGTGTATCTTCAAATAAGAAATACGAACATATATTGTGCATAAATTTAAACGTGATGCAGGCTCCCGTTGGACCATGAATGTTGTCTTCGGATGGTTAGGATGACGTCCTCAGACCATGACGTCTTGGGTCATGAAGCGTATAATAGAGGATTCACAGACTATGAAATGATGTTCTCGGGCTATGATAATGGTGCCTCCGAACCATGATTCCTTTGAATAATGATATGCAAAAGATGAAGATGGGGTCCTCAGGCCATGGCATGGCGTTCTCGGGCTATGACAATGGTGCCTCCGAACAATGATGCCTTTGGACAATTTGGCGATCTTTCAGCCCATGAAATGCAGGATTTGGCGATCTTTCAGCCGATGCAAGACTTAAATAAAGTGTCGATATTTCAACCGATGTAAATATTTAAATAAAGTTGGCAATATTTCAGTCGATGCAAGACTTAAATGAAGTGGCGATATTTTAGCCGATGTAAAGATTTAAATAAAATTGGCGATATTTCAGCCGATGTAAAGTGTAAACATAGATGGCGATTTTTAGCCGATGTAAGGACTCAAATTAAAGGTGGAGGTATTTCAGCCGTGCAAGAGATGAAGTGGCAATATTTTAGCCGTGCAAGAGATGAAGTGGCGATATTTCAGCCATGCAGGATTTAAGTAAAGTTGGCGATCTTTCAGCCATGCAGGATTTAAATAAAGTTGGCGATCTTTCAGCCATACAGGTGGATACAATGCTTAGTCTCGGAAGGTAGAAAGGTAGCCTTATGCAATGCGAGAAAATGCAGATGGAGACAACGCTTAGTCTCGGAAGGCAGAAAGGTAGCCTTATGCAATGCGAGAAAATATAGATAGAGACAGTTCTTAGTCTCGGAAGGCAGAAAGGTAGCCTTATGCAATACAACAGAAATGCAGATGGAGACAGAGCTTAGTCTCGGAAGGCAGAAAGGTAGCCTTATGCAATGCAGCAGAAATGCAAGTGGAGACAGAGCTTAGTCTCGGAAGGCAGAATGTTAGCCTTATGCAATGCAGAGAAATATGGATGGAGACAGAGCTTAGTCTCGGAAGGCAGAAAGGTAGCCTTATGCAATGCAGAGAGATGCAAGCGGAGATAGAGCTTAGTCTCGGAAGGCAAAAAGGTAGCCTTATGCAATGCAAGAAAATGCATATGGAGACAGAGCTTAGTCTCAAAAGCAGAAAGGTAGCCTTATGCAAACTAGAGATAAAGGTGAATAGTAATGAAAGCTCTTAGCTGATAAATGATAGCTGATAGTTGATTGCGTCGTTGTGGCTACTAGGGATGTCATGTGTGGATAGTACTTGTAAGTAAGTGATGATTCTGAGAGTTGTATTCATGAAAAAGTATGATTATGTAATCGTATCTGATGATTTTATGTCTTGGGGTGCCTGCATTCAAAGAAAAATCGTGAGTTTTGCAAATGGGGAAGGTTAGTTCGTCCTCCCGCGGACTTGCTTGTCCTACTCGGCTCTTGCTTTTGTTAGGGTAGCATCGCTAAACAAAGAAATTTTGATAGTAGCCATGCATGATTTAGTAAAGAATATGATGTAACTACATAATTTAAAATAATTTTCTTTTAGATGAACCGATGACTGCGACGCGGTTCAAGACATTGTGACCTCTTTTGCTCCGGAATTTTGAGGATCCTCCTCAAAATTCTGCACCAGTTTACTGGGCAAGTGCCTCTGACGGCTGCGTGCGATGAAGGACTGAGAATCAACTTTGGAATTTTGAGGGTCCTCCTCAAAATTCTGCCCCAGTTTCCAATATCGGGGGAAATGAAAATTTTATTGAATTGTGACCGAACCCATAAGGCTGCTTACGTATCCCTTCTTAAACAGGAATCAGGTCAGACGTAGTTCAAATTACATTATATAGGGAAGCATAAAGATTACCCATAGTAACGCTTGACTGCATCTGAACTGATTTGCTTTGGCCAGACTTCTCCATCCGTTTCTGCGAGTATGAGGGCTCCTCCTGTTAGAACCTGGTGAACCATGTATGGACCCTGCCTGTTGGGAGAGAATTTTCCTTTGGCTTCATCCTGGTGCGGAAAGATTTTTTTTAACATCAGCTGCCTCGGTGTGAATTGTCTCAGCTCGACTCTTTTGTTGAAGGCTCTGGACATTCTGTTCTGATACAATTGACGATGGCAAACTATATACATTCTCTTCCCATCTATTAGGGATAGTTGCTCGTAGCGACTTTTTACCCAATCTGCGTCGTCAAGTTCTGCTTCTTGTATGATCCTCAGGGAGGGGATTTCTATCTCGGCGGGAATGACTACCTCTGTACCATAGACCAGCATGTAGGGAGTTTCCCCAGTTGATGTGCGGACTGTGGTACGGTATCCCAATAAGGAGAATGATAACTTCTCATGCCACTGCTTATGCTTTTCTATCATCTTCCTTAGTATTTTCTTGATATTCTTGTTGGCTGCTTCTACAGCACCATTCATCTGAGGTCCGTAGGCTGTAGAATTCTTGTGTTTGATTTTGAATATTTCACACATGGCTTTCATCAAATCACTGTTGAGATTAGAACCATTATCAGTGATGATCGACTCTGGGATGCCGAATCAACAAACGATGCGGTCGCGGACAAAGTCTGCCACAACTTTCTTGGTCACTGCCTTATATGATGTTGTTTCAACCCATTTGGTGAAATAATCAATTTCCACTAGAATGAACCTGTGCCCGTTTGATGCGGCAGGCTCGGTAGGTCCGATGACATCTATTCCTCAAGCTTTGAACGACCATGGAAAGCTTGTTGCATTAATCTTACTACGAGGCACATTATCATATCTGCATATATCTGACAGCGATGGCATTTTTTAACATACTGGATGCAGTCCATTTCCATAGTCATCCAAAAATATCCAACTCGGAGTATTTTCTTAGCCAGGACAAAACCATTCATATGCGGGCCACAGGTTCCTGCATAAACCTCTTCTAACAACCTGGATGCTTCCTTTGCTTTGACACACCTTAGTAATCCCAAGTCGGGAGTCCTTCTATATAGAATTCCTCCATTGTGAAAGAAGTGATTGGATAACCTTCACAGTGTGCGTTTCTGAGTAGCGTTTGCAAGTCCTGGATATTCTCCTATTGTCAAATAGCTTTTGATATCATGGAACCAAGGTTTTTCGTCTGCTTCTTCCTCGACATGAGCACAGTAAGCTGGTTGATCATGGATTTTCACCGATATAGGATCAATGAAGTTCTTATCTGGATGTTGAATCATGGATAATAGGGTAGCCAATGTGTCGGCAAACTCATTCTAGATTCTGGGGATATGCTGGAATTCTATCCTTGTAAACCTCCTCCTCAACTCATGTACATGATGCAGATAAAAGAGTATCTTAGAGTTCTTGGTTGCCCATTCTTCTCAGACCTGATGTATAAGCAGATCTGAATCCCCAATCACTAACAACTCCTGAACGTTCATGTCAATGGCCAACTTGAGCCGCAAGATGAAGGCTTCGTATTCATCCATGTTGTTGGTGCACGGGAATCTGAGTTTGGTAGATATCGGATAATGCAGGCCAGTTTTTGACACTAGGACTGCTCCTATGCCTACTCCTTTGAAATGTGCTTCTCCGTTGAAAAATATCTGCCAGCCATCATAGGATTCTGCAATATATCCTCCTATGAAAGATACCTCTTCATCAGGAAAATATGTCTTTAGAGGCTTGTATTCTCCGTCTACAGGATTTTCGGCAAGATGATCTGCCAGTGCCTGTCCTTTGATTGCCTTCTAAATCACATAAACAATATTTAATTCACTCAACAGGATTTGCCACTTGGCTAGTTTGCCAGTATACATGGGCTTCTGATAGATATATTTTAGCGGATCTATTCTTGATATGAGGTAAATGGTATATGCATAGAAATAATGCCTCAACTTCTTAGCTACCCAAGTCAAAGCACTTCAGGTGTGTTCTAATAGAGAGTACCGGGCCTCGTATGGAGTGAACTTCTTGCTGAGGTAATAGATGGCTTGCTCCTTTCTCCCTGTTTTGTCATGTTGCCCCAGAACACAACCGAATGCTCTATCCAATACTACAAGGTAGAGCAATAGCGGTCTACCTGGTTCGGGAGGAACCAAAACTAGCGGCGTTGATAGGTAATCCTTGATTCTGTCGAAGGCTTTCTAACAATCATCTGTCCATTTAGTAGCGACACCTTTGTTCAACATCTTAAAGATGGGCTCACAAATGTCAATGGATTGAGCTATGAATCAGCTGATGTAGTTGAGTCTCCCAAAGAAACTCATGACCTTTTTCTTATTCTTTGGAGGTGGAAATTCTTGATGGACTTAACCTTTGATGGATCCAGCTCTATTCCTTAGCGACTTACGATGAACCCAAGCAACTTTCCAGCAGGAACCCCGAATACGCACTTGGCAGGATTTAGTTTCAGATTGTACCTCCTCAGGTTGTTGAAGAATTTCCTCAGATCTTCCATGTGGTCAGTGGCTTTCTTCGACTTGATGATAACATCATCTACATACATTTTGATATCTTTGTGTATCATGTTATGGAAAATAGTAGTCATGGCCCTCATATAGGTGGCCCCGGCACTCTTTAACCCAAACGGCATCATCTTGTAACAATACATCCCCCATGGCGTAATAAAAGTCGTTTTCTCAACGTCTTTCTCATCCATCCATATTTGATGATACCTAGCAAAACAATCTACAAATGACTATAGCTCGTGCTTGGCGCAGTTGTCAATCAGAATATGTATGTTTGGCAAGGGGAAGTCGTCCTTTGGACTGGCCCGGTTGAGGTCCTGGTAGTCGACGCAGACTCTGACCTTCCCATCCTTCTTAGTCACTGGCACAATGTTGGCTAACCGTGTTGGATACTCTACTACCCTGAGGACCTTGGCTTTGACTTGCTTGGTGACTTCTTCCTTGATTTTCAAACTCAAGTCAGGCTTGCACTTCTTGAGCTTCTATGTTACAGGCGGACATGTTGGATCCGTTGGCAGTTTGTGAGCTACAATAGATGTGCTGAGACCAGTCATATCATCGTACGACCAAGCGAATATGTCTTCATACTCTCTTAGAAATTCTATGTACTCTTCTTTTTCTGATGGTGACACATGAACACTGATGCGCGTTTCTTTGACATTCTCTGTGTCCCCTAAGTTGATAACCTCAGTTTCGTCCAAGTTAGACTTAGGCCTATTCTCAAAGTTCTCAACTTCTTTAATAACCTCTTCTGGTATATCATCCTCTTCTGAGTCTACATTAGTCTGTTGCATTGTCTCATTGCAAGTCACAATCGTCGGTTCATCAAGATAAGTAATAGTAATGTTGTGTAAAATAAAGTAAACGATAGAGAAAATAATAAGAGCGAGATTCATAAGAAACTGAAATACATTTGATAAATTTCATAATTGTTTTGAGCATTGGAGCTCTTATTTTTGAAAATTAAAAATACGGAAAGTAAATCAACTAGTGAAAAAGTAAAAGGTAATGCATGGTGCTTTGTTCAGCCTTGCTACCCCGAAGCTCTCTGGGCCCTGGTGATTTTGATAGACCAATTATTGAGGCGTGCTCCTTGGCTCACGGCTTGTATGGAAGAGCCTCCCTCCTCCTCCTCCTCGAAAACGACACAACAGTCCATATTATCATCCTCCAGGAACAAGTTCCTCATTTCTGCTAATGCTTCCTCTTCTTCTGACCCATAAATGACTTTGGTTGGTTGGAAAGTTTGCTCTAGACGGGGTATCGGATGCTCCAATGGATAGTAGGGACCGCGTCAGGGTGGAGACCATTCTTTCAATTCCTTCCAGGTGTACTCGTATCCCAAACCAAAAGTGGCACCATGCTTCTTCAGCTTGATAGGTTCGGTGATTCCCTGGAGGTTCCTACCGAGTCCCTTGCCAGGTTCATATCCACTCCAACTCAGTATGCTTTCAATCCTGTTATCCCACCATTTATCTTTGTCCATGGCGTTGACTCAAGTACTCTTTTGCATGTACCTTCCTCCAGAGGTCATCAGGCCCAATTTCGGTTGGTCGTCCAGAAGCCTGCTTACTTGATTCAGCCAAATGTTCCGGAGTATAAACCCTGCCAGTTAGGGTCATACCCTGTGCTGCAATTGCTTCTCCAGATTTGGTTTTCCCTTTCCTTCTTGCCTCGGCCGTGTAGTCCTAAGGGACGGTCTTTGTATGGAATGGTTCTATGGCTGACATTGCCATCGGGATAGTTACCATCACTTTTGGGAGGTAACACAGCAACTTCAAATGGTACAGGTGCCTTTGGAGACCTAAACTCAACCTCAATTGGTTCTAGCATTTTTAAAGAAGACGGTGTTTCAAACTCGAGTGGTACGGACATGTTTACTTTAGCATCCCGGAGGATTAGATCTGGACTACAATCGGATTAAGTGTGACTGTTGGTTTCTTCGGCTCGTCACCTTCAGCGATCAATCCGATCGATCTTTTGGGGACCCAATCGTCTTCTATCTCTATCATATGAACACCTACCCATTTGTGGTCAGGCAGAGGATTGTTGCGGACAATCAGAGTAGGCTCCTTTGCCATAATGATCTTGTTGTCAATCAAGGCTTGAATCTTGTCCTTCAGGGAGCGGCACTCATCAATGGTATGACCTTTCATGCCGGAATAGTATGCACGAGTTTTTCTCGGGTTGACCCATTGGGAAGAATTTTCTGGAGTTATGGCAGGGATGGGGTGACATAACCAATAGCTTTAAGCCTTTCATACAGTTGGTCGATTGGTTCGGCAATGGCTGTGTACTATTTGGGAGGTCTGTGGTTAAAGTTTGGCCGGGGACTAGGGAAATTTTGGCGAGGTGATTGATAGTGAGCTTGTTAGGTATTGTAGACTTGGTAGACGTGTGCTGGTTGGGAGTTTTGGGTGATGTAGGCTGGTATGCGAGAGGTGGAGATGATTGGTAAGTAGGTGGTGGAGCTTGGTAGGAAGGTGAGGATGCTTGGTAATTTGGGATAGGTTGATATGTGAGTGGAGGTAATGGGTAGGTTTCGTATTTGACTGAGGATTTTGTCCTCAGTGCAACCATTACGTCATTCACATCCCTTTTCTTGGATGCGCCACCAGACTATAGGGCCTTGTTGGTAGCCTGCAATGCTTCAAAGTTAGTGACCATACTACTTTTGATACCTTCCTCGATCATCTCCCCTAGTTTGATGATGTCGAAAAAATTTTGGCCTTCGATCAACATCAACCTCTCGTAGTACTGTGGGTCCTGAAATCGGACAAAAAATCTGTTCATTTGTTCTTCTTATAAGGCTGGCCTGACCTTAGCGGCTTCGGATCTCCAACGAGTAGCATACTTACGGAATGTCTCTGTGGGTTTCTTCTTTAAATTCTGGATGTAGAATACATCTGGAGCATTCTCTGTACTGAATCTGAACCTGTCCATGAAGTCAGATGCCATACCTACCCAATTTGTCCACTTCTTGGGGTCTTGGCTAATGTACCAAGATAGGGCATCCCCTTTCAGACTTCTCATAAAGAACTTCATGCGGATTTTTTCATCTCTCCTAACTCCGACCAACTTAATGCAGTATGTCCTCAAATGGACTCTGGGATCTCCTGTGCCATCAAACATTTTGAACTTGGGAGGTTTGTAACCCTCTGGAAGTTCAACATCTTGCTGGATGCAAAGGTCCTCATAATTCAGCCCCTCGATACCTTTGTTTCCTTCAAAACCCTGGACTTGGCTAGTAAGTTTCTTGAGCTCTGCGGCCAGGTTCTTGATAAGAGAGTCTTTGTCATCAGACTCAGGTGTGCTTGAAATGGGTTGAGTAGGATGCGGCATAGTTTTCACATAAATGGGATTGGTGTGATGAGGGTAAGAATGGTCATTTGTAGAGTTTAGTGGTTTAGAGATGAGTAATGGGGTGCTACTTGAAGTATGGAGTGTGTTGCAGTGGTGATGGGGAGTGGGTTGATTTTATGGTTTCGGGATATTTTGCGGAGGTGCGGGGTTTTGAGTGTTGGGAAAGTTGACATCTAGGGTAGTGAGGGAAAATGACAAGCTGGCCAAATTCCGGACTTGGTCTAGTTCTTCCTGAAATTTCAGTAACTTTTGTTCAAGCTGGGAGGCACTTTCCTTGGAAACCTGAATACCCTGGGAGGTCTCTATCCTTTCAACCGAATTCTCCTTCCTGATGTTACACAAGTCTTCCATTTTTCCCTTGTTCTTGTTTCTGATAGGACTTGGAGGAGGAGGAGGTGGAGGGCCCTTGGATCTCGTAGAGTATGATGATGCCAGAGTGCAATGAACTAACCTTTGGGGAAGGGGAATAAAACAAAAAGTAAAAACAAAAGGTAACAAGTTAGTAAAGATTATAAGGAGAAAATGTTACAATATTTAAACACATAGTGTAAGAATATAAATTGTGTCCTAATTTAGGTGCCTTGTTGTGCTTGATGAGGCCTAGCGACAAGTTGATTTGGAGAACTTATAATGCTAAATGCCTCATTTTATTGATAAAAAATAAGACAAATCCCAAAACGACACTAAACTAGCAGAAATAAAATGTCATTAATGGTCGTGGGCCTTATTACATTAAAGCAAAAGAAAGACTCCTAACTACTTGGTCCCAGAAGGACCTTTCCCAGACTTGGCATCTTTAGCTCTATCGAACAGCTTCACCAGCTCACGCAATCCCAGCAGCAAGTAAGCTCTAGCCAAGTGTCCCACTTCGCTTCCCTCAGCATTCTAGCAATTTTCGATCCTTTGGATTAACATCCTCTCCAATTCTGCCAAACCTCGCTCCAAATACCCTAGTCGCTTGTTGGCACTGATCGCCATATCTTTCCATTCCTCGGTCAACTTTTGGTGGGCTTCTTGAATTTCCCGGTGCTTATTCTCACACTCCCGAATCCTTTTACGTAATTGGTTGTATTTAACCCGCTTCTCAGCCTTTTTATCGATGACCCTGTGACCTTGAGCAAACCCTGGTTGTCCCAGGCCATCATGATCATCCTCCACCCACCCTGAGTAGTATGGTGAACAACCGGCGTGATATCTGTCCGGCTCAATAGAATCTCTCCCTAATATGATTTTGCAGTGCCACATGTGCTGAGCTTGGCACTTATGATGGCTATCGTCATCCTGAAAGTCGGCCCTGAAATGACCCATTTTGTCAACCCTTGGTATAACTTGCTTCCTTCCTGCCTGTATCATGACTCGGAGAGGTACATAAGGATAAGTCCCTCTTAAGCTGATGAGAATAAGAAACGTTGCATCCCGAGATCGGACAATGAACTCCTCAGTAAGGAAACATTCGAACATCCACTGCACTTGATCTTCTTTCATATTTTCAAACAACTCTACCAATCCTTTAGCGTCTTCTGGTAAAGCAAATATGTTAGGCATATAGTTCATTCGCCTTAGCTGATGGAAGGCGATATGATCATCTCAGTCCTTGTGTAGGATCTCTTGCTGATATTCACCCCTTTGGAGGTGCTCCATGAGCCAAAGTTGGAGTAGTAAGTTACAACCCTCAAAGTGGTTGGCCCCTTGCTAACATTTATCTAGGGCTCGGTATATCTCCGCGACAATCATTGGTACTATGCTGAAAGGCTGCCCGCCAATTCCTTCCATTAGAGTCTTGGTAACCATGGCCAGTCCGGTATGGATCTAGCCTTCTTCATGGGAAATACTATCATCCCCAAAAAGCAGAATATGAAGATGAACACTCTTCTGTGGATATGCCCCAATAAGGTGAGGGCAAATTCATCTGGGTAGGTGTGGTAGGACTTGCTATGGCCATACCTCTCGTATAGATATTTGAAAGAAATGTAAGAGTCCTTCAAACAAGTCAAGTCTGGGTTCTTCTTCAGTCCCATCATCTTAAGGAAACCCCTACCCTTGCGATTTTCCGGCATAAGCAAACCCGGAGTCTCCCAAGGAATACCAGCTAACCCTCCTATTTCTTTGAGCAAAGGGGTCATTACAAGGTCCCCGAAATGAAACACTGATCCATCACTGTCCCAGAATAAGGTTGCAGCCTCTATGATTTTGTTGTTGGGCTGGATTTCCAAAAGAGAAGGCAAATTCTACAAATACTTGTAGACGAGAGTCTGGTCACTGGAGTGAAGTTCTTCCCACCAGCTTAGCAACCTTAGGTGAATGTTGGTTGCTATGCCGAATCTGGGGACTTCGTGCCTCATTTTCTGCAAAACAAAGTGTTAGACCCTTACCCCGCCGGACTCGACTATTTAAACCAATAATTAGCATAAAAGCATTTAGTTCTCCAAATAAATGCACAGAACGTGATGGTGTCCATTTGGGTTCCAAGGAAACCCAGTGGATTTTGGACAAGGCTATCTTAATGAATCATTATGCAGACAACATAACTGACTCAGCTAGGTTTGACAGTGTTACATGCACAATTTAAACAGAGTAAGGTTTCTATAGGGTATTAGAAAGGTACCCTTGAGCGGAAAACTCAAGAGGGAAAGGCACGGAACTGTCGACCGCACCGATGATCGACTGATTTTACCGCAAATATGCCTTTGCCAAATTTAGGGGGTAACAATATCGGAAGGGCGCATACACTCATTATAAGCGTTGCTATGGTATTTTGTTTGGCAAGAGTGGAATATGATGTTGAATATGCAGTTACAATAATCAAACAAGTTGTCACGTATTTGCACGTTCATAAAAAATATCACAATAGTTGCTCATGATTACAACAGTATTGAAGGAAAGCGGTAAAAGCAAGAAAAGAAAACAAAAAGCCAAGTCAGTTTCGAAGTAGAAGAGGGATAAGGACATAAAAGCAATAAAGGAGCAATAAAGTCACAAATAACATGTAACGGTAAAAGCCTAAAGAAATTTCCCAGCAGAGTCGACATGGCGTCGATGCCCCCTTTTTCTTTAAAGGCGAAATCGGATTTACGACATTGTCACACCTCCTTTTTCATTACACCCGCAAGGGCATAAGGGATTTTTTCTACTTAAAGGACAATTGGAACGAAATTTATTATTAAAAATCAGAGTCGCCACTTGGAAGATTTATGGTGTCCCAAGTCACCGGTTAAATCCCGAATCGAGGAAAAGAATGACTCTGTTTAACAGTCCGCGAACCAGAAATCCGAGCAAGGAATTCTGTTAACCCGGGAGAAGGTGTTAGGCATTCCCGGGTTCCGTGGTTCTAGCACGGTCGCTCAACTGTTGTATTTGATTTTATCTGATTTCAAGACATGTTCTGACTTATGTGCCTTCTATTAGTAACCCACTTTTATTTTTATTTTTATTTTTATAAGAATTGCAACATCGTGAAAATGCGTTTCGGACCACGTCGCACCAGTGCACCCATGGTTGTCAACACATTTTGACTCGATTGAGATTTGGATTTGGGTCACATAAATGTGCACCCGTATTAAGAAGGTAAAATTATTAAAACGTGTCTAAATTGACTAACGCGTTATTATCTTTGGGGAAGGCCGTGAAATTTGCTAAACGGCCCATCCTGAAGTCTAAAAATTAATACAATATTTATTGAGTGCCCCGCAATTTCGTATTTTATTGGGCGAGGCTCGTCTCAATATTTTATTTAAGGCCAACCTAAAAGCGACTATGATTTTTCTATTTTTTTTGTCTCTAAAAATAAAATAAGAATCCTAATTAATATTTATTAGAATTTGGGCTTCAAGTTCAAGTCCGGGTCCAAATAAAAGGAAGAGCCTTTTAATTTGAACCTGCTACCTACCTCAAAGCCCAAACTTATATGTTGCTTAAATCTTGAATTGAATTCTTTGAACTAAACCCAAATCGTTGGCCGAATGGATCAGGCTTGTGAAAAGAGCCCTTGCTTAAACTATACAAATATTAGAAATTAAAATTGGGCCTCCCACGTGAGGCCTAGCTGGTAGTCGTGCACTGGAAGCGTTGGACTGGGCATCGATTCTCAACAAAAGGGAGGCAATTTGTAAGATTAGACTTAACAACTCCAATTTAAACTCCTGAAGGTAATAACCGAATCACTAAGCTATTTAAACAATTCCAATCTAAACAAAACCCAACACTTGCTGCAGTCTACTAAAATACTTTAGACGTTACCAGATTTAATGGATCAAACTAACTATTTTTAATTACTCAAGGACACGTTATTGAATCAACATTCAAGCAACTCCTAATTTTGAAATGAAGACTTAACATATACAAGGCCTTTTGCATCGATTCCCAATTAGTTTGATAACATGCTAATGCTCGTCAGAATCATCCAGTTATTCTTATGATTACAAAGATGGAACTACACAAAAATACGAAATTAAACTAACTAAGGCTAACCAACAACTTCCAGTTTTCATAGCCTGCAAATTCAAACAGTCTACAATCCACAGTCCACTAATTCAAATCAGTTTGCAATCCATAGTCTAAAACAATAATCCAAGTGCATCTATTATTCATACAACTCAAAACAAGCCAACTAACATCAATCATGTTTGTTTAATTAATAACTATTGAATTGTAAGCACTAAACAACTTTCAAGTGAGCATGAACTTGGCAATATTTCATTTCAACTTCAACCCATAGCTACATCAAGGTGAGTTCATAAATGGGTACCTGGATTCGAGATTACAACGAAGAAAAAGAGTCAGTCGAGGCAGGATGGATTAACAGCAACAATTTGAATTCAACAGCCACAAATTTATGTCAAGCTTGAACCCAGAAACACATATAGAACCCAGGAGTGTTTTGAAATCAAGCAACACTACTCAAATAAACCCAGAATCAATTGAACATCAACCCTTGGATTGTAATGACTTCAGTAAGCAAGTACGAAACCAGGGAATACAACTCACGGGACAAAAGAGCACTTAATTACTTCAACAAACCCAACTTTAACTGAAAATACCAATTATGAAGAAGCTAGATGAAAACCAGAATCAAACTGGCCATTTCTCAATGAAACAGTAAATGTTTGGATTTTTTTTTTTTTTTGACTTTTTTGTTTGTTTTTGGTTTTAGGAATTTGAACTTCTACTTGAGATCTGGAAAAAAAAATTAAAGAGTGGGAGTTTTGGGGGAATTAGATGGCTGAAAAGGAAGAAGCCACATCAAGGCATTTTGATGCCTTTTTATAGGCAAAGATAAGGGCAGCCTTCAATTTTCTATTTACAATTCAGTCCCTTGGTTTATTTCAGATTAGTCATTTATTTTTAACTTGTGTCCCAAGTCACTACCCTTAAACTTCTAAAATTGTGACTAAGGTCCTATTCTAGAGCATTCTAGTGAATTTTACTCTATTCCACAGCATTCCATCCTATTACTAGAGCCTAAAATACCCTTGAGCTTAATACTAAATTGCAACTATAACCAAACACTACCCTAAGCACTGAATCGATCTTCAACTAACAAATGAAATCCTAATTTACTAATATTTAATTGTCAATCGAGCAGAAATAACAATCAGAATCCAAAGGTTAAATTTAAACTATACTAAACTAACCAATAACAAATGAAAAATCCAAAGAACAGAGCATGATTATTAAAAGAGAACTCCTAACAAAAATAAACACCAAAGTGCGAAAATTAAACTGAAAAAGCTAATTATTTAGTTAATCCCGACACTAACAATTAATCATTCAACTTAATCAAATTATCATCTGAGCATTCCAACTAACAGGCATGAATCAAGACTAACATCAGAATTAAAATTAGAAATATCACAAAACATAGAAAACTAATTAAACTAGGCTCAAAACACTTAATTAATTAAAAGAAATACTAAGAAAGCTACAGAGACTCACCGGCCATTTTTCAGATTTGAAATTGACTCTTATTCAGTGAGATTTGAGTGTTAATGACAATTAATTCTTCGTAAGGAGGGCCCAAGGACATATGGTATCAATTGCATGCGTTTGGGGCATCTAGGGTTCTGGCCAGAAAATCTAAAAATTGAAATTCGAAGCTTTCCGGCCATGTTTGAGGGATGAAGTTAGGGTGGTTGGGTAAAGCATGATGAAGCGATCCCATGGTGTTATTTTGGTGCGATTTGGGATAGGTAACGTCTTGGCCGGAAAAATTTCCGACGAAGATTCGACGGCCTCTGGTGAGATTCGACGGAAGAGGGGAGCGGATTCGGATAGAGGACGAAGAGAAGAATTTGGGGTGTTATTTTGGGACGGATTGGTGAAGGTGGCGTCGTCGCCGGCGGTGTTACAGAGGAGATACGAGGAAGACAACTCGGTCATTAGGGTTAGACTATTTTCGGACAATTATATCTAATGTGAGGCTCAATTGTGGCCGTTGGATGATGAGAAATTGACGACCCAGATCTTGTTAGACGAAACGGCGTCGTTTGGTTCTAGAGGAGGGGGCAGGCCGGGTGAATCATTTGGGCTGGGTCGGTTGGGCTGGTTTTTGTAAAGGAAAAACTGGGCTTGGGCAGATAGGATGGCCCAAATTTGGTCTCCAATTAAGACCACTTTTTTTTTAAAATTGTCTTCCTTTTATTTCTTTTATCTATTTTTGTATTTTTTATTTTTTCTGATTTTATAAAAATGCAAAAATTAAAATAAAGTCCTAATATATTTCAAAGTTAAACTAATTAACTCCTAAAATTGTTTAAAATCTATTTCGTGACAAATTCAACAATTAACAATTAAAAATACAAAAGTTGACTATTTTTTATTATTTTCTTTATATTTTATTCTAAAAACAAATTTACTCCTAATTAATCCTAAAATATGAAGTTAAATCCAAAATGCAAATGCCAAATGTATTTTTCATATGAATTAAAATGCACAAATAAATGCTAACAATTAACAGAAAATGACACAAAATTCACAAAATTGTAAAATAATGAAAAAGATCATTTTGTTTGAATTTTGGGAATAATTCACATATAGGGCAAAAATCACGTGCTCACAGATATTTGGGAGGAAAACTTTTTTCCCTTTTGGGATTTGGGTTTGTTTTGGAATTTGAAGAGTCGCCACCTAATGATTAGGTGCATTAGGACACAAAAAGGGTTTTTGAGTTGGAAAACCAGAGTTGGGTAAAGGCTAGAAATTATCTCGAGGGGAAAGTGTTAGGCACCCCTCAAGATCCACTAGTGTGGTTCCCGACCATGTTATATTGTGACTTCACATAATCAAGTAGACAATCAAAGATTCAAATATACATCATTGAAAATAAGCAAAAACGAGCTTTGAAGGTAAGTAGGGAAGGCAAAGGTTTATGACAAATTTGAATAGTTTTACAAAAGAGAAAATAAACAAAGGAAGAAGGGTCCTAGGTTTATAATTAATATGGATCACCCCAAACAACATCCGGTAACCGTTTATATACGTGGTATTATCGCGTAGTCATCATATCCATATTCTACCCTTCCCACCCTGTAAAGGTTATTAAACGCGTGAGTTGCTCATGAATACTTGTTGCGTGCTATTACCTATCCCATCCTATAAGTCCTGGAGGGTATTTAGGACCACTATTCCTATGTGCTAGGGATTAGGCTGAACCCTTAAATTTAAAGGCAAGAACTCTAAGCGATACATATAACAAATAGGACTGCACATAAGGGGAACATATAAAGACACATAGAGGCTCATAGATCCCTCTACAAGTAAACACATAATTAGCACGTCTCAAACACATTTAAAGTCTAAAAGATAAGAGTTTAAAAAGCCGAAATGTTAAAACAATAAGTTTCAGTGAAAGCAAAAAGCTTAATTAAGACTTAGTGACTTGAAAAATGCTCGGTTTTCAGAAATACGACTAGGGATAGTAGTAAGATTTAGAAGTATACAGCAGTTTAGGAGTTAGTGAAAATATAGATAAAATCGTTAAAACACACTTTGAAAAATAGAGTAAAGGCATTAAAGGTACAGTAACTTGACGAGACATAAAATAGCACGATTCTGGGCAGAAAGGGTAACCCAGTAGAAAACATAGTAGAAAAAATACATAATTTCGAGATCATTTCAAAGTAGGGTGGGAGTTTTAGTAAGAAAACAGAGTGAAGTTCAGAGAGTCAAAATAAGATTGGGGAGCGGCAGAGTTCAAAATTAAAAGAGGCTAGTTAGTCTAAAAATGGTAACAACATGATTAATTGATTCTTATTAGGCCTAAAGTTTGCCTAGGCGTCATATACGTTGTATGATTATCTTAATGAGTGGACATGCATATTTGATTCTGATTTTAAAAAAGGATATGCGCACAGTACTTATATTATTAGATTAAGCATGCTAATAGATGTTTTGACAATTGCAATCCAGATAAGTATAAAACTCTAAGCAACAGGATGTCTAATGCACATAGGAGTTCCTAAAACATGATTTCTACTATGCCAATGTTGTAATGACAGTTTATTTGACTTATTGTTAATAATTACGATTACAAAGTGAGTACAATAACATACACGAGAATGAAAGACCTAAAGCAGGATTTCTAATGCATGACATGCATGTCCTAAGCAGGTTATCTATTGCGCAAATAGGTAAAATAAAACCTATGAACAAGTTTTCTACCCATAAGAACAAACATGCATATCCCCTCCCCCTATATTCACTATTCAACCCCCAATCATTTATTTACAAATTATTACAAACCAGTAGTATCTGAATTATAATAATAAAGAACAAAAATAAGAAGTTATTCTATAGGTAGCCTTCAATGGGCCCAAATCCTCCAAACCTTACTGCCACAATAACCTTTCATAGCTTGGGATATTGTCACAACCCGAACCCCGGTCGTGATGGCGCCCAACACCTTGTTAGGCAAGCCCGACCATTTGAACATTTCCAACCCAATTATTATTCTTAAAATACCAATTAACCAAAGATTTTTGAACTGATAGTAATAGAAACAGTGCGAAATCCACAATAATAGTAATAACAGCCCATAACAGATCTGGCATCACAAGTCAGAGCCTCTAGATACAACAGAACAATATCCTATACATATGAAAGTCTAGATGCGGAAGTAAAGAAAGATAAGGGGAGAAATTGGGTCATGCGGACGCTAGGCAGCTATCTCGATGACTCCGACAGTTGAACTAGGCAGCAGCAAATAATCCCAGCTAAACCTCCGGGGTCCCTGTATCTGCATACAAGGTGCAGGGAGTAAAGTGAGTACTCCAACTCAGTGAGTAAAAGCAATAAATAACAACTGAAAGAAAGGAATCCTGTAAGAACACTAAGCAGTTCTATAAATAACAGTACAGGTAGTAACATTTCTAAATAGGGAAATCCAGTACCAACCCCCTACAGTCCAGTAGTTTTCCAATACTGTTGCGGCGCGCAGACCGATCCTCACTAATACCGCTGCGGTGTGCAGTCCGATCCAAAATAATATATATAGTGTTGTGGCATGCAGCCCGATCCAATATAATATATAAAATGCTGCGGCGTTCAACCCGATCCAATATAATAGTCGACTGCGCTCACTGGGGGTGTGTGCAGACTCCGGAGGGGCTCCTTCAGCCCAAGCGCTATAATACTGCGGTGTGCAGTCCGATCCATATAATATATCACTACGGCGTGCAGTCCGATCCATATATAATATACTACTACGGCATGCAGTTCGATCCAATACATGTATATGTATATACTGTTGCGGCGTGCAGTCCGATCCATATATAATATACTACTACGGCGTGCAGTCCGATCCAATACATGTATATGTATATACTGATGCGGAGGGCAGCCCGATCCGGTATATATATCAAATACCCTAACTATAGGGTCCTTGACCCCACTCAGTCAATATAGACTTGGCCTCTCGGGCCCACTCAGCTAAGATAGGGCATTCAACCCTAGGTATTTCTCATTTAGAGTGCAATTTGCTAATACCGGTTCATATTATGTTTTTTTTTTACAGTTTAGGACATGACTGAGAGTATGTGTTCCACAGGTAAAGTGAGGTCAATTAGCTCAACATTCCCCCTAAGGGTTCTACAGATCGGCACAAGACCCCAAACATGGCAACTAGCCCAAAATATATGGTAATAAGCTTAGTCTCAGTCAAAAGTACAGTAAGTCCTCAATCGGGATGGACCGATTCCAAATCCCTATCAATAACATCACCACGCTCATCATACGGTGCGTATCTCATCTCAACATAGCACCACATAGTGAAAATACGGGGTTTCAAACCCTCAGTATATCATTTATAACCATTACTCACCTCAAACCAGCCGAAATCCTAGCTCGCCTTGCGCTTTCCTCGCAAATCGACCTCCTCGAG
>MU678791.1:7961-20499 GCA_026770625.1 Nicotiana glauca
TACTGATTATTATATTTTTCTCAGTAGGGCCCTGACCTTCCTCGTCACTACCCAACCGAGGTTAGGCTTGGCACTTACTGAGTACCGCTGTGGTGTACTCATGCCTCTTCTGCGCATGTTTTTCATGTGCACATCTAGGTACCTCTACGCAGGCGTATTATCCGTAGCTGTAGGGAGCATTCCGGAGACTTGAGGTATATCTGCCGCGTCCGCAGACCGGAGAGTCTCTCTCTCACTCTCCCTTTTAGTTAGCTAGATACTATCCTGTTCTTCATTGTTATAGACTTTCTGGATGATTAGAGCAGTGTTATGTATTATTCTTAGCCTGTGTTTCCCGTGGGTTTTCGGGTCTTTGGGATGGTTCTAGAATTTTAAAGTATTAAAGTGTATATGCCAGGCGGCAACTGTATACATTACTCATGTTCTTTAGCTTTTGAATATAAATTTCGCAAATGTTGTTACTTTCGCAATGTGTTAGGCTTACCTGGTCGTGAAGACTAGGTACCGTCATGACGTGTTCACGATTGGTGAACTAGGGTCGTGACATTCTGTCTTAAGGTATACTAGTGAACCAGTTCTGGTTGCAGAAATTGAGTCGAGAATGGCACGAGTGAAGCAAAATTTTGACAAAGGTTATATGGTGCTTTCGTAGATGTGAGAAAATACTAGGATATGTTGAGCTGTTGTGGATATAGAATGCTCAGTGTATTGAGGAGAAAGATGTTTCTTAGTATTTGAATGAGATCATATCCTGTAGTGTCAGGGTTCTATTAAGGCACGAGTGGTTCTGTTCGTTAAGTCTGGTAATTTTGCAGTTTGGATAAGAGTGGATGACTCTTGGGAATGGTTTAATGTGTTCAAACTTTTACACGTAATAATCATGTGTTTTAAGGTTGCGTATGTGACTAAAGACAGTGTTTTCATTTGAAAAGATCAATACTTATGGTATTTTGTGTTAACTACGGGATTCTAAGTATCAGTATCAGGAAAGTAGTGGTGACGAATTCAGATTAGCAGGAAGTGCTTCAAAACAAAGTATTCTGGAATGCGGTAATTCTGGAAGACATTTGAGAAAGTATTCAGTGGCCTATGAGTCTTAGACATTGTGGTATTATGTTTGAATCTCCTGTGGTGAGCCTGAATTGAGGCATTGTAATGCTACAACAAGAGAGAATATCAAATTAATGATGAAACAGGAAGGAAATTGGATAAATGGAATAGCTTGATAATAAATTGAATCGGTATGGTAAGGATATGATTAATTCTCTGTATGTTTTCGAGGTAATGAGTCATACAAGTATTGTGCAACAAAGCTCTTGAGTGCTGGCAGTTTGCTCAGCTTGGTTTAGATAAAAGGATTCAGTCCTGGTAGTTTAGCTTGTACAACTGGAGTTGGCAGAAATGTTCTTGTTGGGTTTTACCGTGGTTTGAAGATGACTATATTTTTATGGGTATGCGAAGCATGGAGTGTGTAATGATTTTCTTCTAAATGGAATCAATGAAAGCTCTTGACTAGTTGAATGCGTCGATGTCTACGGTGCGTAAGGGAGATAAAAGTTCTCATGTATCCTAGTGTGTTATGGTGTACACGGTATGTTGTGGAGAATTGTGATTTGCGTGTTCAAGGTTTCGGTTCAGTACATAATGGAGAGTCATTAAATTCTTAAGCAGCACGGGCAGCTGCAGGTAAGTAAAGGATCGATCTTCAGATGATTTAGGAAATGGTGTTGCTAATCATAGTGATTGGATGAGGGTATATGCTTCAGAAAAAGGGCAATGTGATTAAGTTGATAACACTTCGGTAGTGTTGCGGCATTTTCTTGATAGATCAACTTTTGATATTTGAGTTGTTGATGGCTCACGGAAATTTTAGAATATCTCTCGTTGAATGAAGGGATACTTGATATGTGATATGTATACATACAGTGGAATTTGGGATTAGGTATAGTGATTCATGGGTTATATGGATTTGAAGACTGGGAGTTCTCAGATATAGCCTATGCAGTGGATATTGATCGTGTGTATCGGCACCGTTTAGCGGTTATAGGAAATGGGAGGTCCGAGTGGATCTTTCTTTGCTTGGTATATTAGATTTTGGTTATGATATTGGATTGTAAACTGGGTTGTCTCAGTGTTAGTTATTCTAGATTATTGTGTTGTGGGCTATGCCGAAAAATGCCACAGGTTGCGTGGCGAGGTGCATCGGACTATGTCCTAGTAGAGTGGTTGGTATTCCAAAGATCAGCGTACGGTTAGAAAGGATTGTCTTCTTAATTGGGCCTTCGTGGCGGATGTCAGCACAGAGGTTTCTACCATTTATTCAGTTCCGATATTGGGGGACTTTCGGATGTGTTTCTTGTGGCCAGGTATATCGCCGGATGAGATTGTGGATTTAGGTATTTATTTGGTGTCGGGCACCGTATCGTACGACTCCGGCAGGAGTTATAAAAAGGGGAAGGAGCAGCTTCAGGCTTCTTGGTAATGAGTTTGTTGGTAAGTTTATTGGATACGTATTTAGCTTGAGTTAGCTTGGTTTAGTCCCAAATTATATTGTTGAGGGATAGGTTGAATCTATCGTTATTGATCTTGTTAGTGCTTTGGGGAGATCTATGAATTGCTTTTGTTTCAGACATCAATATGTGCATGGCTGTCTATTTTGAGCATAGTGACTTGAGGTGCTTCATGTGTAATAGTGTTTGGATAGGATCGCGCATTGTGGCGAGGCCACGAGAAGTTATGATCTCTCGAGGAGGATTCAGGTGCTCTATTTCTATGATGTGAGATGGGGTTTCAGCCTTGTGTTGTGATGGTACTAAGGAATTTGAGTTACAACTCTTCGTTTGAGTCATTTGTCATGATTTGAGTATGTTCAGACCGTTTCTTATTGGTGCGTGTATTACGCAAGTTGTTGCTTAGGCCTGTGTTGAGGTTCCATATCACCAGAGTGGTGCGCTGAATTCGAGATAATTGTTGGAGTCATTAATGAATGCGAACAGATGTGATTGCAGCTGATTAGAGAGTTCATATCGAGGTTTGGCTTGAAAAATCTGTTGTGGCATTAGTCAATAGGGAAAATGCTTTATGTGTGGGTGACCTGAGGAATGGATACGGTTTATCGCGTGTTTTATTTACCATTGGAAGTATATGAAAGTGTTGGAATAAGACTTTAGCTAATAAAAGGGTTTTCTATCAGTATTTGGTTATTGTGGGCAATTGCTGTGAATAGAGGCCATCGTTTCAATTGTTTAGATTGCGTGGTATATCATATGGTCTCATTTGAGTTGCAGGTAGGGGGTTAATACAGCTGGTTCAGGTTTATTCTGAGTAAAAATGTGAGGTTCTGATCTTTTGTAAGATTTCAGAAGGTGAAATGGAGTTCTATGGTTTATGGACTAGATGGATTGTGAAATTTTAGCTATGTTGTGTTGTCGGACCTATATGAGATAGGGTGACATGGGATCACCCCGGGTATATGCTTGGTAAAATTATTCAGCTGTTGGTTAGCTTCTAGAACAACTCTGGGTACGCTCGAGGATGAGCGTTGGTTTAAGTTGGGGAGGATGTAACGACCCGACCCATCGTCTTATGAGTAACTACCCCGTCCTTCCCATTTTCTGTTTCCTTATGTTTCATTATCGGTATTGGGTGCGTTAGAATTTAATTGGAGTGATTTTATTAAGAAATGAGACACTTAGTCTCTTTTAAGAAGGCTTAAGTTGGAAAAGTCAACCGGATGCTGACTTGTGAGTTAAAGGGATCGGAATTGAATTCCGATTATTTGGTTAGATCCGGGTGATGATTTAAGGTTTAGGAGCGCAATCGGAAGTAATTTTGGAGGTCCGGTGAAGAAGTTAGCCTATTGTGGCGAAGTTAGTATTTTGGCGACTTCCGGTTGATAGGTGATATTTTGATCCGGGAATCGGAATGGAATTTCGAGAGTTGCAGTAGCTTCGTTAGGTTATTTTGGACATGTCTGCAAATTTTCAGGTCATTCGGACGTCGTTTGGTTGGGTTTTTGATCGAATGTGAGTTTCGGAAGAATTTGATAAACTTAGGCTTGAATGTATGGTGAATTGATGATTTTCGTGTTGTTTGACGTGTTTTGATGATTGGAACAAGTTCGTATGATGTTTCGGGGTATGTTGGTGTTTTTGGTTGAGGTCCTGGGGGCCTCGGGTGTGTTTCGGGTTGTGATCACGCTCTTATTTGATGTTTCAACGTCGTATCTTTGGACATAAAGGGGTACCATATTAATCAAATGAGATCCAAATTAAGTTTTTATTGAACCATTAGATCCGTATCGAAATTACGGAGCCATAGGAAAAAGAATCATCGAATTTGGACATCGTATGAGAAAGTTATGCTCATTTTTGTGTCGGGAAAACTGCTGCTTCTGGTATGCTCGCAATTGCGAAAACAATGCTGGGAATTGCGAACACTGTACCTTCACAAATGCAAAGAAAATGCTGGGAATTGCGAAAATACTGTAGCTGGGCTGGGAATTGCGAAAACAGTATAGCATCGCAAATGCGAAGATTGTGCTGGGAATTGCGAAAATACTGTAGCATCGCAAATGCGAAGATTTTGCTGGGAATTGCGAATACACTGTAGCTTGGCAAAATGTTAAGTTTAGAAAATGGGACTTCGTTCCCATTTTCCATTTTTAGCAATGTGGAGCTCGGGACGGGCGATTTTTCATCAGATGTTTGGAGAGAACAACGGGGTAAGTGTTCTTAACTCAATTTTGGTTAAATTACTCGAATCTATTGCGAGTTTTGTCATTAATCCGTGAATTTAGGGGGGCGGGGGAACTTAGAAACTCTCTCGGATATATTTGTGGATTTGAAGGTCGAAACGATATGGGAAATTGATAAATTTGGCATGGTTAGACTCGTGGGGAGATAAGGATCACATTGATGTAAAAATTTCTGAATTTCGAGACGTGGGCCCGGGGCTCGGGTTTTCGCTAATTTTGAGAATCTTGATATTTTTCGATTCTTTTGAATGGGCTTTATTCCCATAACACATTATGACGTATTCGTTCTGATTTTGATAGATTCGACGCATGTAGAGATCAATTCGAAGGGCAAAGGCGTCGTGAATTAAAGAAATAGCCGGTTTGAGGTAGGTAATACTTGTAAATGATGTCCTGAGGGTTTGAAACCCCGGACTTGCACATCATAGTGTTGTATTGTGGTGACTTGCACGCCAGGTATGAGCGTGGGGTAGAGCACCGTTGGGGATTGTGACTTGGTCCGTCCCGGTTGTTGATTTTACCGCGTATTTGATAAAGAATTATTGATTTTTATCATGATTTGGGCTTATTGCCATACTTGGGCTTCGTGCCAATTATTTGAATTCTTTTAGTGATTTTGCATCACTATTTTCCTCACGAATTGAATTGTTAGTTGAACTCAGTCCAACTGAATTATATTATTTTGTGAACTCAGCTATGTTTATACTCAACTCGAGATTTAATGATATTTAGAATGTTGTTGAGCTGAGCACTATTGTTTTACTAATGCCCAAGAGGCTTATGATTATTTTCTGGACTGATTGAGGCCGAGGGCCATCTGTGAGGATATGTTTAGTGATGTGAGGAGGCTTTCAGGCCTCGAGTGTTATGTGACGAGGCTTTCAGGCCTCGAGTGTGATGTGTGAAGACTTTCATGCCTATTGATATTGCGTTTGGGCTGTAGGAGCCCCTCCGGAGTCTGTACACACCCCCACTGAGCGCAGGGTACCCAGGTGAGTTGGGAGTGGGCCCGAGAGGCCGTTGTTTTTGTTTGGTGAGTTGGGAGTGAGCCCGAGGGGCTGATGTTGTGTGCTGGTGAGTTCGGTGTGAGCCCGTGGGGCTAATACTATACTGAGAGTTTGATATTGAGCCCGAGGGGCAAACTTTTGATTATTCCTTAATTGTTGAAATTGTTGTTTCCACTATTTTAAAAAGAGAATTATCTGATACCTTATGGGTTTTATTGTATAATTAATTTTACTGCTTGAGATAGCGTTATATTCCAGATACTTTCTAAAGGATTTTCACGATTTTCCTGTTTTTAATAAAAGGGATGTACTTTCCTTTATAGCATGATGGAGTGCTCTTACGTGATTTCTTGCCTCTCAGCATTATTTACTCTTATTAACACTGAGTTGGAAGTACTCACTCTACTCCCTGCACCTCACGTGCAGTTGCAGGCAGTGCTCACCTGGTAGTGGGTTGTTAGTAGATTGAAGGTATTACTGTTGTAGCTGAGCAAGGTGACCGCCAGCGTTCGCGGCACCGGACTTCATCTTGAACTTCAGATTTCATTTTATATATATAGTTGACTCTGTAGTTGTGTTCCTACATCTTAGATGCTCGTGACTTGTGACACCCCGGTCGGGCTGAGTTGGGTTGTATATATTGTTAACCAACGTTATTTAAGTTGTATTTTCTATTCGTTATGTTTAAGAATTGTTAGAAAGGCGATTTGTGTTAGTTGGCTGGCCTTGGCTTCACGAGAGGCGTCATTACGACCAGGTTTGGGAATTGGGTCGTGACAGTTGGGTTGTTAGCTGTACCCTTGCCGGGTTTAACTGTTATGGTGATGTTTTTCCCTAATGGGACCTCCTTTGGGGCGATTATCAGTGTTATGAATTATATTATGGGATCGTGTGGCACGTCGACCACTTATGAATTATATTATGGGATCGTGTGGCACGCCGACCACTTATGAATTATATTATGGGATCGTGTGGCACACCGAGCACTTATGAATTATATTATGGGTTCGTGTGGCACGCGTGACCACTTATGAATTGTATTATGGGATCGTGTGGCACGCCGACCACTTATGAATTATACATTATGGGGTCGTGTGGTGCGCCGTCCACTATAAATATATATATATGTATCCTGAAACCCGAAGTAGACCTGCTGTTTGTTTCTGATGTTCCATTTTTATCTAGCATTCCCTGATAGCATATCCCCTCCCAGGTTTACTTTGTATTATTTTATTACTATTTTTTTCTCGCACTTGTATATTGTAATTGCACAGGTTAATTGTGGTAGGTCCTGTCTAGCCTCGTCACTACTTCGCCGGGGTTAGGCCAGGCACTTACCAGCACATGGGGTCGGTTGTGCTGATGCTACACTTCTGTGCCTTTTGTGCACAGATCAGGAGGCAGCTTACGAACCACCGCATCAGTTCTAGATCGGGAGACGACCTTCAGTCCAGAGACTCTCAGGTAGCTTAGCTGACGTCCGCGGGCTCGGAGTCTCATCTATGTCACTTCAGTTTGTTTATTTGTATCGAGACAGACTCTTGTGTATTTTCTTTCAGACTGATNCCGCATTTTTATAATTTTTTTATTAAAACTAAAGTCTTCCGCACTTATTTAATTATTGTTAGAATAATATGTTGTTGAGGGTGGATAAAAAAATGTTGTATTGTTTGGCTGGCCTAGCTACGTTAGTAGGCGCCATCACGACGCCTGATGGTGGGATAAATCTTGGTCGTGACAAGTTGGTATCAGAGCTCTAGGTTGCATAGGTCTTGCTACTCACAGACAAGCTCGGTAGAGTCTGAGGGATCAGTACGGAGACGTCTGTATTTATCCCCAGAGGCTACAGAGTTAAGAAACATTTCACTTTTGTTCTTTCTTGTCGTGCGAATCTATTTTTCAAATACTGATTGTCCTTCTACTCTGTTCTTTCACAGATGGCGAGAACACGTGCTTCCTCTTCTACCGCGCAGCAGCCCGAGCCCCCAGCACCAGCTCCTATCAGGGGCAGAAGGCGAGGCCAAGGCCATGCCAGAGGCCGAGGCCGGGGCAGAGCTCAGCCCCGAGCAGCAGTCCCAGAGGTGGAGCCTCATGTTGACTACGATGAGGAGGTTCCAGCACCAGCAGCTCCAGTGGGCCCAGCTTAGGTCCCAGAGGGTTTCATAGCCACTCCAGTACTCCAGGATGCTTTGGTCCGCCTGGTAGGCTTTATGGAGAGTGTCTCTAGAGCGGGTTTGCTTCCCGCAGCACCAGCCACATCTCAGGCTAGGGGAGGAGTTTAGACTCCCGCTACGCGTACTCCGGGCCAGGTAGCTCCTCAGCCACAGGTTCCAGTAGTTCAGCCAGCAGTGGCAGCCCAGCCGGGTATTCCAGCTCAGACCGGTGATGGTGCGGCGATGTCCGCGGATGCTTTGTGGAGGGTTGATAGGTTCACCAAGCTATTCACCACCACTTTTAGCGGTGCCCCTACAGAGGACCCCCAGGACTTCTTATTCAGCTACTATGAGGTTCTCAGGACTATGGATATTGTGGAGACCAATGGGGTCGACTTCATCACTTTTCGGCTTGCAGGATCCGCCAAGACTTGGTGGAGAGATTATTGCCTATCTAGACCAGCAGGGTCTCCAGCTTTGACATGGGATCAGTTCGCAGAGTTGTTCTTGGAGAAGTTTCTCCCCGTCACTCAGAGGGAGGCTCTTCGCAGGCAGTTTGAGCGCCTCCATCAGGGCTCCATGTCAGTTACGCAGTATGAGACCAGATTTGTTGATTTGGCATGCCATGCTATTGTTATACTTCCCACTGAGAGGGAGAGGGTGCAGAGATTCATTGATGGGTTGATCCAGCCGATTCGACTTCAGATGGCCATGGGGGCCGGTGGGGATATGTCTTTTCAGGATGCGGCCAATGCGGCCCGCAGGATAGACATGGCACTTGCACAAGGAGGTAGTCAGGTGTCAGACAAGAGGCCTCGTTATTCTGGTAGGTTCAGTGGTACCTCATCTGGAGGTAGGGATTCATATGGTAGGGGCCACCCTTAGAGGCCCTTTCAGTCTGCACTTCAGGTTTCACATGGTACTACAGGTGGCCGTGGTTCCCAGCCACAGTATTCTGACCAGCAGCTTTCTAGCTCACCATCAGCACCTATCAGCGCACCACCACTCTCAACACCCGAGGGCTTGTTACATATGTGGCGACACGAGACATATTGCTAGTTATTGCCCTCGAGCGTCTGACAACTCTCAGCAGCAGGGTCCTCGCCCCATGATTCAGGCAGCAGGCGCTCCCCAGGCCGCCCAGCCAGCTAGGGGCGGGAGTAGGGATCATAGAGGTGGAGGTAGGGACCGTAGAGGTGGAGCTCAGACCGGCAGAGGCTGAAGTCAGCCAGTAGTTGATCGTCCTAGAGATGCTATTCAGGGAGGAGGGGCCCAGCCCCGTTGTTATGCCTTGCCAGCTAGGCCAGAGGCCGAGTCATCAGATGTTGTGATTACAGGTACTATTCTGGTTTGTGACAGGGATGCTTCAGTGCTATTTGACCCTGGGTCCACGTATTCATATGTGTCGTCTTATTTTGCTACCTACTTGGCTATGCCTAGTGATGCCTTGGGTATTTGTCACGACCCAAATCCCAAACTCGATCGTGATGGCACCTCTCGTGAAGACAAGGCCAGCCAACAAAACAAATGCTTCCTTTTTAATAGTTATTTAACATTTATAAATCTAAAACATGATTAGCATAATTAAAAGCGCGGAAAACAACGATAACAACTGGGAACCATCCCGTCACAGCCCGACATCGGGGTGTCACTAGTCATGAGCTACTACAGAGTTCACTAAAGTAATACAAGTCCGGAAATAGGAACAAAGTCTGAAATTACTGTGAACAACATAAAATAAGGGAGAATATCCGGTGCCGCGGACGCTAGCGGTCACCTGGCTCAGCTACGATAACAAATCTTCAATCCGCTAATAAGCCACTACCAGGAACAATACCTGCAACTGCACGCGAGGTGCAGGGAGTAAAGTGAGTACTTCCAACTCAGTGGTAATAAGAGTAAATAATAACTGAAGGCAAGAAATCATGTAAGAGCACTCCACCATGCAATATGGGGCAACACGACCATTTGAGAAAAACAGTAAGTCTGGGAAGATTCCTTAGAAAATATCTGCCTCAGTTTGAAATCACGTTCGAAAATATCATTTTTTCAACAATTTAAGCAAGTAAATGCAGGACAGGTTGTGCAAGTTAGCACGAAAGTCAGCCTCTCGGGCACAAGCAAGTATGTCTAATTGAACTCATAACTCGCCCTTCAGGCAATATTCTTACCGCTAGTCAGCCACTATTACCTGACCCATATACATCATACAGTGTCACTGTTACCACTGTCTCAAATTTATCCATTTTGAAAGTGATCAAACAATCTCAGAACAACAAATAAATATCTCAAGAAATGACATAAACAACAAATAGTGCACAAATGTATGAATGCAATGCAATGCATATGACGGTACACTCTGGTACCCACTGTGGCGTGTAGTCTGATCCATTTAACGTCGACGGCACTCACTGGGAGTGTGTACAGACTCTGGAGGGGCTCCTACAGCCCAAGCGCAATATCTTGGTCAGTCATTGTTAACTGACCGGTCAGCCATTGTTACCTGACCAATTTATATCACATAGTGCCATTGTTACCACTGTTCCAATTATATATTACAGTATCATTGTTCCACTGTTTCAAGTATAACATACAGTGTCATTGTTACCACTGTTTCAAGTCACTTTATAATCAGTCCAGAAAATAATATAGTAAGCCCCTTGGGCATTTACAAAATAGAAGTTTCCAGCCCGAAATACATTTAAAATGTCATTTAAGTTTTCAACGCTTAGAATTATGGTTGAGTTTGCAAAAAAGCATTTAAAACCTTGGATTGAATTTAAATGATATGCAATATCATGATATGTAGCAATATCAATCCTCAAAGGATTTTACAAGTCGGCACAAGGCCCCAAACATGGCAATAAACCCAAATTATGATGATAACAAGTAATTTCAGTCAAATACGCAGTAAAATCAACAACCGGGACGGACCAAGTCACAATCTCCAAAGGTGCTCTACCCCATGCTCATATTCGGTGTGCAAGTCACCTCAATACGGCACTATGATGTGCAAATCTGGGGTTTCAAACCCTCAGGATATCATTTACAAGTATTACTCACCTCTAGCCGGACCAAAGTCTAGCTCTCTATGCCCTTGCTTCTCAAATTGGTCTCCTCGTGCGTTGAATCTGACCAAAAATCACACAAACATTGATGAAGTTCGATTTCTAAAAGACGGGGTTGTAACCCATATATATCTGAAATTCGCCCCTTAATGTACTACAATGATCCAATACAGTTATGTAACTTCAATCTACAATACAACATTCAATAGGGCCAATATTGGTAATAAATTCCATAACTTATGCCATTTAGGCATATTATCAAACATCTTGTAGGCATAGATATTTACACCTCATGACTATAGTATTGGTTCCTCCAACTATCACCATTAACCAACAATTCATCTCACTATTATTCTTTAGTAATTTATACTCCTAACAACACGTGTGTGATCAACCATTCACACCCAAACCAACAAAATTCCATCAAATATACACATTTAAATCCCTACCATGTCCAGGTGTATTTAAATTGGGAATTTATGGTCTCCAATCACTATACCATAAGTTGTAATACTTGATTCATACTCATATTCCCATAATATATCCATATATATAAGTCTAAGGTGGAAGAAATCTTGCAAAACCCTTCTTTGAGTTCTTGAAGGAATTTCTTGAAAATCTATGGATTTTAAAGATCAATCCATGTTAATATAAGTGTTTAGGAGTAGTAATCAACTCAAAATACTCCAAAAATCTTAACTTGGATCATAGAAATGAAGGGTGGGACGGATTCCTCTTGAGAGAGCAAGCCCTTGCTCCAAAAATGACTTGGGGAACTCTCTATACCCGGTCTTGGGGTATTTAGGGGCCTGCTACTAGCGCGCCCGCGCTAATCCCGCGCTAGTGAGGCAGAAGATAACTCAATTAGCGCGGGCTACTAGCGCTCCCGCGCTAAGGCCGTGCTACTGAAACATGCCCAGTAAAATGCTCATAACTTTTTGTATACACCTCCAAATGACGAACGGTTTATTGTGTTGGAAACTAGAGTCAAAGTGCTTTAATTTAATAGGTTGTGGGTCACACAAATCCTTATATAATGGGAGATATGATCGTTTAAAGTGAGGTCTTGTGCACACTCATTTACAATTTCGTCTATTATGAAATTTTCCAACTTCAAAAGTTCCCG
The DNA here is from genome assembly GCA_026770625.1 of Nicotiana glauca. Classification (NCBI taxonomy): domain Eukaryota; kingdom Viridiplantae; phylum Streptophyta; class Magnoliopsida; order Solanales; family Solanaceae; genus Nicotiana; species Nicotiana glauca. The sequence continues at coordinate 20,072 of MU678791.1, forward strand.
TTAGCCATCCGAAATCACCCCGAGGCCCCCGGGACCTCAACCAAAAATTCCAACACCTCCTAAAATATCATACAAACTTGTTACAATCATAAAAACACATCCAACAACACTAAAACCATCAAATTTCCTCAAATCAAAGTCTATGTTCAGCCAAAACTTCCGAAACTTGCATTCGATCAAAAACCCAACCACCTCAAATACTGATATTGAAATATAGAGAAGCATATTGTGGGTGAAACGGGGCGGTAACTCATAAGATAACGGGTCGGGTCATCACAGTATTCCTGTATATGTATCCACTCCAGTGAGTGATTCTATAGTGGTCGACAGAGTTCATAGTTCCTTTGTAGTAGTATTTGAGGGTCTTGAGACCCGTGTTGATCTATTGCTTCTAGACATGGTTGATTTTGATGTTATATTGGGGATGG
>MU678794.1:7460-20897 GCA_026770625.1 Nicotiana glauca
ACAGAATTCCTTATCCGGATTTCTGGTTCGCAGACTGTTAACAGAGTCAAACTTTCCTCGGTTCGGGATTCAACAGGGGACTTGGGACACCATTAATCTTCCAAGTGGCGACTCTGAATAAATAAATAAATAAATCTTGTTCCGACTGTCCTTAAATTGGAAAAAACTCCTTCCTTTTTTATGCCCTTCACGGGGTGTAGTAATAGCGGTAAAAAGGAGGTGTGACAATAATAATCCCTAAGGGATCCAAATAATCGGCACGAAGCCCAAAATATGGCAATCAGCCCAAATCATGATAACATCAAGTAGGTTTCAGTCAATCTCGCAGTAAAATCAACAACCGGGACGGGCTAAGTCACAATCCCCAACGGTGCTCTACCCCACGCTCATACCTGGAGTGCAAGTCACCACAATACAACACTATGATATGCAAATCCGGGGTTTCAAACCCTTAGGATATCATTTACAAGTATTACTCACCTCGAACCGGTAAAATCTCTAGCTCGCGACGCCTTTACCCCTCAATTCGGCCTCCACGCGCGTCGAATCTAACAAAAATTAGAGCGAATCCATTACAATATGCTAAGGGAATAATACCCAATCGAAAACAATCGAAAAATATCAAAAATCTCGAAACTAGCAAAACCCGAGCCCGAGGCCCGCTTCTCGAAAAATTACGAAATTTACATTACCGGATTCCTCGACTCGCCACGAGTCTACCCATATTAAATTCATCAAAATCGGAGTCCATTTGACCCCTCAAATTTCAAGTTTACACTTTCTTAGGTTTCAAGCTCTAACCTCCATTTTTACCCCTTAAATCCTTGGATTTTTAGTGTTTAAATCCTTGTTTTTACACCATAACAACATTATTCGAGTCTATAAATTCATACCTGATGGAATCCCTTTCGAATCCTCTCCAAATCGCCCAAAATCGCCTCTTCCCGAAGTCTAAAATGTTTTCTTATCTTCTGAAATTCGCGAACACTCTTTCATTAAAACCCTTCAGCAATTTTCGCTTCTGCGGTCCCGTAACCGCTTATGCGGGACCGCTTCTGCGTCTATATGACCGCTTACGCAGTTTTTATTAAATCCTTGGCCTTCTGCTTTTGCCCCCAACCATCCGCTTCTGCGGATCTCACCATTCTGCTTCTGCGGCCTCATTGTCGCCTATGTGGACCCGCTGAAGCGATACCCCGTCAACTTTTGCGGAATTACCCCGGTCCCTCATGGACCGCTTATGCGATCTCTTAGCCTCATCTGCGGAACCGCTTCTGCGGCTCCTTTTCTGCAGATGCGGAAACACTAGAAGCCAGGTGCACCAAACCTGCAACAAACATCAAGATTCTCCGTTTAGCAACCCGAAATCACTCCGAGGCCCCCGGGACCTCAACCAAAAGCAAAGACATGATCTAATACCCTATCCTAACTTTCTCGATTCATCAAAACACTATCGTTAATATCAAAATCATCAAATTTCACCAAATTAAAGCCTAAGTTCTTCAAGAACTTCCGAAATGCATTTTCGATCAAAAATCCAACCAAACGATGTCCGAATGACCTGAAAATTTGCAGACATATCCAAAATCACTTAACGAAGCTACTTCAACTCTCGGAATTCCATTCCGACCCTCGGATCAAAATCTCGCCTATCAACCGGAATTCGCCAATTCAAGCCTAATTCTACACCGGACCTCCAAATTCAATTCCGATCGCACTCCTACGCCACAAATCATCCCCCAAAGCTAACCAAATCACCAAAACTGACATCCGAGCCTTCTAACTATATAGTCAACTTTCGGTTAACTTTTTTCAAAACAAGCTTCCTTCTAAGAGGCTAAGTGCCTCATTTCCAACTAAAACCAACTCAATTCTATCCGATTCATTCAAATACTGATATTGAAGCATAGAACAATATAATATGAGGAAAACGGGGCGGTAACTCATGTGACAACGAGCCGGGTCGTCACAGCACCCTTTTTAAGTCATCAACAATAGCACTTTGATCATATTGGAATGCATCTTCTACAATTATAGGGTCACAACACCAATTCATGTAAAGTACCAATCACAACAAGAATCCAAAGTTCAATCTTACCACATTTACACAGCCACTTTCTTCACTTCCAAACATCTTTGTACATTACCAACAACTAGACATAATCAGTGAAATACTTTTGATACACATAAGGACAATTTGGAGGATCAACCATAACGAGTTTTCTCACATAATTTGGCATCAAAATCTCAATTTAAACTTGACTTGAAGTCTAAGCATTTTAGCACATAGTTCCCATTATTCACATATCTTCATTTACCAAGAATAACATATTAAACACATTGAGGTACGTCCTTCACATATATTCTTGCAACACCCAAATTCTTTGAAATAATGAATACTACATAAATCAAATTCCGGACTTACAACATACACGGGTACACCATGGGAGCTCAATTTCTAAGAAGAAGGAGTTTTAGCCATACATACCTCAAAGAGATTTTCCTTAAGTTATACAATGTTATGGAAATTCTAGCAATGCCCATCTACTTTGAGACATGACAAAATTGAACACAAATTAGGAAGATATTCATAATTCTAGCTCATTTGAGCATTTTATCAAACACTAGTTGAGCGTCTTGATTTCAAATCTCTTTTACAAGCTTTCCTTCATTTCCCAACCCAATCTTTACTTATTTATGTTTAACAATCTTCCCTCAAACCTAATTTGTACAAGCATGTATACATAATACTATTACCCCAAGAATCATACATCAATAACCCATCTCCTAATCTCTACAACACCAACTCAACCTAGGTTATGCACCTATGGCTTCCAATCACCATCCCAAGAGTTCTAATGTACACGTCATACATAAATAATCACATACAGTAGTTAGAGAAAATAGACATACCTCTTTTAGTAAGAATCTTGAGAATTCGCACTTGAAGTGTTCTTGGTCAATTTAGGGATTTGAAGGAAGATCTAAGCATTTTCAAGATTAATCCTTGTTAATATAAGTGGTTAGGAGTAGTAATCAACTCAAAATACTCCAAAAACCTTACCTTGGATATCGGAGGAGTTGAAGGTCCTGAGAGAGTGGAAGAAAACCCTCAAAGATTGTCCAAAATAAAATGGGAAAATAAATCCCGAAATGAGGATATAAGGCTGTTTCGGGCGCCACAGGTGGTGCTGGGCGTTGCCTGTGGCGCTGATTCCAGTAGCTCAAAATTCCTGGCGCCACAGCTAGTGCCCGACGCTACCCTGGGCGTTGGCAATGGAAGGGACACAAAAATGGCTATAACTTTCTATATATACCTCCAAATGACAAATGGTTTGTTGCGTTGGAAACTAGACTCAAAGGGATTTAATTTGATAGGTTGTTCATTACACAACTCTTTATATAACTAGAGATATGATCGTCCAAAGTGACGCCTTGTGCGCACTCATTTACAACTTTCGTCTTATATGAAATTTTCCAACTTGGCTTAGACTTAGGCCTCTCCTTAGACCCCAATTCACTTATAATAAGACTTATACACTTATTACAATATCCAATTGATATCCATTATATCATTAAATCCTTGTTTTCACACAAAATAAAATAATTAGCCTACCTTGGCACCTCAAAATCTTAAATTACTTAGCAAAAAATTTTCGGGGCTTTACAAAACATATGCTCTTTTATTTCCAAAGCTTGTTTACAAAAATAGCATAGTTCATCAAAAAATTTCGGGGCTTTACAAAACATATGCTCTTTTGTTTCCAAAGCTTGTTTACAAAAATAGCATAGTTCATCTACAGGGATCTTCCATTTCTTCAGCCTATCAGCAGTTTGGAGTCTTCCATGCATTAGCAACCATAGTATAAATACTACTTTTGGTCTAGCCTGGTTTTGATACATTATTTCTTCCATGCTACCTTTGGCATCTCCCCTATTGGCTGCATACACACCTACTTGATCACTGTCTTCTATTTATCTTGATTGCCAGTAATCCCTGCCATATTAGTTCTTGCTTCAAATATTTTCTTCTGCATCCATGTATTTGTTGCTTTGCATGTGTAGTTGTCACGATCCTAAACTCAAATCTGTCGTGATGATGCCTATCAATAGTACTAGACTAGCCGACTTCCACAATACTACGAAAATTCATTAAAAGTTATGCCAAAAGACATTATATTGGTAAATTTCATAAAAGAAACAAAAGTTGAACTCAAAATAGAAATGCGGAAAATAAAGCCCCAAACATCGAGTGTCACTGAGTCATGAGCAACTACTACAAATTGTTTAGATAATAACAAGACTAACATAGTCTGGAAAAATCCAAAATATAACTACGAGGAAGATAGAGAAGAAGAAAGCAAGGATGCGGTCGTCAGGCAGCTACCTTACTAACTTCAATTATCAGCAACAGAAAATATCAGCAGCCGCTACCATGCCCTGAGATACTTGAATCTGCACACAAGGTGTAGGAGGTAACGTGAGTACACCAACTCAGTAAGTAACGAATCCAAACTATGGACTGAATGGTAGTGACGAACTCAACCTCAACAAATATAATAGAAAGAACGTATAGAAAACGTGGCATGCTTCCAGTTAAACAGACAACTCAAAGTAAATAGTTAAATGCAGATCTAAATAGTTTAAAATGTATAACTCAACTACCTCTACATGCCAGTGCACCAACACTCTCAAGTGCTAAACCACTCGGTACTGAATATGGCCATCCGGCCCAGGGAAAACCATCTCGGAATATATACAACACTGACTGTAAGTCACTCAGCACCGATGAAAAAGGGTAATCCAACCCTGAAGAGAAATCCATCTCCAGATATCAATACTTCGGATAAATTCATGTCTAAGTAAATCCATCCCTCAATAATATCGCTCGCGTCCACTGTGGATGTGCAGACTCCAGAGGGGCTCCTACGTCTCAAGTGCTATAATAATCCAATCATGGCATAAATCAATAAATCTGTTGCGGCGTGCAACCCGACTCATAACAGTCACTCATAATCAGGCTCTCGGCCTCACTCAGTCATCACTCTCCAGCCTCACCCACGGGTTCACAATGTCATGGAAACTAGCTCGGAAACAATGATACGCTATGTCAATAATAACAACTGAGACTGAGATACGATTTGAAATGCATGAATATTAGTGAGTACAAAATAACAGTGAAATCAGTGAATAACATCTAGAAAAGACCACTAGGGCCAACAGTATCGGCGTGAAACCTTAACATGATATCTAGCATGCTTTATATCTCAATTACTTTATCACATAATGAAAACATGGATATCAACCAAGAAAGAGTCACTAAACAGTGACATGGAATGAACCGGGTCACTATTCTCACGGTGCACGCCCGCACGCCCGTCACTTGGCATGTGCGTCACCTCATTACTAACCACACAACTTGTAGTAAGGGATTTCAAACCCCCAGAATCAAGTTTGAAAGCATTACTTACCTTAAACCAAATAAAATCCTACTCCGCAATGTCTTTGCCTCTCAAATCAGCCTCCAAACGTCTCGAATCTAGCCACAAGCAATACAATACGATCAATATAGGCTAAAGGAACCAATTCCACAAGAAAAACTACTAAATTGGACTCAAATCCCAAAATAGGCTAAAACCCGCCCCCCGGGCCCACGTCTCGAAATCCGACAAATGTTACAAAACTAGAAAGCCATTCAGTCACGAGTCCACCCATTCCCAAAGCCATTCATTTGGTGCCTCAAGTCCTCAAATTACTCTTTCCAAAATCCCAAGCCCTACCCCCTTATTTCACTTCAAGAATCTTACTAATTAGGTGGGAAAACAACGGAAAAATACCATAGCTAGGAGTATTAGAGCTCAAGCAATATACCTCACTGAAAAATCCTTGAATGCCCTTCAAAATCACTCCAAAAGCTCCAAGGTCCGACTTGAAAATGGTGGAAAGGAACAAAAATTCGCAATGTCTCCTTTTTATACTTTCTACCTAGGTTTTTCGCACCTGTGGCCCAAAATGCGCACCTGTGTTGCCGCTTCTACGCAAAAACCTGCGCATCTGCGAAAAATCACTTAAATCCCTGGGACCACATCTGCGCCTCTAGATCGCATATCCGGTTACTGCAAGTGCGGCAAAACCTCGTACCTGCGAACTCTGTCAGCCCCTCTTCCTTTCGCTCCTGCGGTAAAATTTTTGCTTCTACGGCTCCCACTCTGCAGGTGCGGTTATGACAGCTGAGTGCAACTTCAGCAATTCCTCAAATTTCAAACTTGTTCCGTCAATCACCCAAAACCAACCCGAGGCCCTTGGGATCTCAACCCAACATACCAACAAGTTTTATAACCCTATATGAACTTGGTCGACTTCGAATCACTCAAAACAACATCAAAATACCAAATTACACTCAAGTTCAAGCCTAAGAACTTCTAAACCTCCAAATTCTATAAAGGATGGCGAAACCCGCTAAAACACGTCTGAATGACCTCAAATATAGCACACAAGTAAAAAATGACACCGCTAACCTATTTCAATTTTCAGAATTTCATTCCGACCCCGATATTAAAATTTTCACTACCGACCAAAATCGCAAAAAAATTCAACTTTCGCCAATTCAAGCCTAAACCTACTGCGGACCTCCAAATCACATTACAGACGCGCTCTTAAGTCCAAAATCACCTAATGGAGCTAGCGAACCATCAAAATTCAAATCCGAAGTCGTTATCACCTAACGAAGCTAACGAACCATAAATATTCAAATCCGAGGTCGTTTGCATATAAGTCAACATCCGGTTAATTTTTCCAACTTGAATTTTTAAATAGGAGACTAAATATCTCAATTCACTCCACAACTACTCCGGGCCTGAACCAACTGACCCGGTAAGACATAATACAGCTGAAAAACACAAATGAAGCAGAAAAATGAGGGAACGAAGCTACAACTTTCGAAAAGACCGGTCGGATCGTTACAACAGTGGAGGTAAATATTATTTTAGGTACGAATAAAGGGAGATTCAAAATTTCAGAGGCCGATGGGGTTACCACCACCTTTAAAAAACACACTGTATGCACTTATTATTTTGAAATAAACAAAATATTTTCTTAGGTATAAATATATAAATGACACATAATATACATGTATTGCTGCTTTGCATGTGCAGCACAGGTAAATATTTTTTTTTAGGTACGAACAAAGGTGGATTCAAAATTTTAGAGGCCGATGTGTGCACCGCCACCTTTAAAAAGCACATTGTATGCACTTATTATTTTCAAATATACAAAAATGTTTTCTTACGTATAAATATATGAATGACACATGATATGTTCTTGTTGTTTTGCGTGAATAGGTAAATATTTTCTTAGGCACGACTAAAGGTGGAATCAGAACTTTAGAGGCCGATGGGTGCACCATCACCTTTAATATAAACGTTTGATTTAAATATATAAAATTCAATAATAACGCGACAACTAAAGAACCAACTACGATTAGTTTATTTAATTTTTATTACAGCTGGTTAGTCCACTTCTTTCACATGTAATTAGATCATACGGATTATTTTTTGTGCTAAAAAATCAGCATAATTTTATCTTCCGTTACAAAATAATTTGCATTATCGAGATAAATTTGTAATTAAGCGGATAATTGTTTAAGACAAGAATTGTGAATAAGGTAACAATTGATCTTAGTATAAAACTTGGATTATTTTAACTAAGATTAGTCTACCTTTTAGTTTTTTAATGAAAAAAAATATAGGGAATTACCAGATATGTCCATTTATAAGTAGCTCATTACAAAACTTGGCCAATTGATAAAATATTACTAATATTAGCCAAATTAGCCAATTAGCTATTTGTGGCAAAAAATATTAAATTTTTGCTTTGTTTTGAGTGGGTGTTATTAGAATAGATTGGGCACAACTTAAGGAGCTTGAATCTCAGTTTTGGGATGATTTGGTGAACTTTTGAGGTGGTTTGAATTGAAAATTCGAAGTAAAAGCTGAACATGAAAAAAAAATGATACGTGTATCACACTCTGTATCATTTGTGTATCACATATGTATCATATTTGTATCAATGGTGTATCACATGTGTATCCATGTATACCTGTGTGTGTGATACATGCGTGATATATGTTTGATACATGTGTCGCAGAAGACTTTTTTGAACTCGATTTAATTATGAATTTTGATATAAAACCAGTCCAAATCACCTCCAATCTTCCTCAAATTTTGTATATTGACTTATCTATATATTTTCAATGAATTTCAACTATACCCATTGAAAAAGTTCCTTTTTTGTTTAGATTTTTAGAATATTGTATAGATTTTTGTATTTCATCACCTTATTTGCTACCCCGTCCATGAAATTTCATTTCCTTCTTGTATCTAATGTTGCTAATCATGCTTATAAATATGGAAGGTGATTTTTGCATGTGATTCTTTGAGAGAAAGAACCCTATTATTTAGTTTTTCAATTTTTGTTGGCTAGTTTTGGTAAGTCTATGACTAATGGCTAGAGGCTGGTAAGTTGAGATTTATTTGGGATATTTGTGTAAGTTTCCCAAAAATATATTTAGAAAATTTGAAGCACGTTTAATTCCTTAGCATCCAAACCCACCCTCGAGGGTGGAAAGTAACACGTTTTATTCTTACGTATTCTTTTTGTTACGCTAGTTTCGGCATATTTACTAGTCCATGTCTTTCAATTTAAATGACACACTTTCCTTAATATTTCGTTCCAAAAAATAATGACATATTTTTATATTTGGAAACAATTCAACTTTAAATTTTTTATTTACTCACTTCATCTTTAATGAGAAGCTTTTATAGTCACACAGATAGGGGTGGAGCTAGCCTATTAGCTACGGATTTGACCGAACCTAATAGTTTGATCCAAACCCTTTAGTTGTCTCATGAAATTTAGTGAATATGTAGTAATTATTAATTTAGAACACACTAACTTAAAATGATTAGAACTCCGAACACATAACCTTCAAATCCTGGCTCCGCCTGCACATAAATGTCATGGCCCCATAAAGCTTTTGTCCCTTAAACTTTTAGGATCACATATTTCAAAAGTCTTCATTTTTTTTAAACGTTGAGCCAAGTCAAACTAACTCATCTAAACTGAAACGGAGGAAGTAGTAAACTGGAGCGACTATCACTCACCTAACTAGATATCAAGCTAACAGATGGATAAATGTAGCGAAAGATGGAAGTATCAAAATGATGAAGACAAATATAGAGAGTAAGCCATACACCAAGTTGTGAGCACGTGATTTTTGCCCCAAGCAAATTATTCCAAAATACATGCAAAAATAATTTTGAATTTGTGTGGTAATTTATTGATAATTATTTGCTTAATAATAACTCATAAAACAGGTGGAAATACCAGGATTTTTTTTAATTTTTTAGAAAAAACAAAACAAAGAAAATCAAATATCATTTATTTTGTATTAATTAGAAAATACCAAAAAAATAGAAAATAATTACTCTTTAATTTTAGAAAATCAGAAAAATTAAAAGGAAATACAAGGACAATACAAGGAATAATAAACACAAGAGTAAAATACAAAAATACAGAAAAGAAAATAAATACAAAAATATAATACGAAAATACAAAAATACAATGTATAATACAAAATATAAATACAATATATAAGAACTGGGCCAATTACAATTCAGTGGCCCAAGTAATACAATACACAGACCAGGCCCAATGAAATCAGCCCGGTCTGCCTATACAGACCCGAAACGACACCGTCCAGGGGAAACCAAATCTAGAACGTTGAAAATTTTATCAAACGGTACTAGAGTAACGATTGTCTAACAAATAAAACGATGCCGTATTCTAGAATCAATCTAAGCCGTCGATATAATTAATTCAATGACCACAATAAAGTGACCATTTAAAAGGAACGACGATGTATTGAGGTAATTGAATCTGAGTCGTCGTTTCACTTGATCCAACGGTCCTAGATTCTCCAAAGCTTTTAAAATACACACAAACATTACACATTTCATTCATTACACATTTTGTCTCTAAACATAAAACCCTAGCCGCCCTAGGGTCCTCTCCATCACCCGCCGGAAACCTACCGGCGGGGAATGTTACCATTTCTGATTGAACCACCACGAACACCCCATGACCTCCTCCGTCCCCTCTTTCACCCTATCCCGTTGGTTTCCCTCGAAAACCCTTAGAAGTCTTCGAATAACCCAAAAGGTGTCGCCGGAACCCTACTCCGGCGACCACCACTCATGAATCAGAGTCTGACGTTAACACCATATGACCGCCTCCTCATCCTCTTCAACCTCCACTAGGTAGTTTTTCTCGAATAAGCCCCAAACTTCTCGAATATTAAAAAGTGTGTCGCCGGAACTCTACTCCGGCGAACACTCCAGGTCCAAAAACCACCTTGTTAAACCCATACCTCTATTCCTAAGAGTCTTTTCACAAAAGACTCGATGAGTCTGCTCGAAGATCAAAAATCCAAGAAAAGAGACTCTTGAACTTCCGATGTTCTGGAAAATCAAGAAAAAAGAAAAGAAAATGAAAAAAAAATAGAAGAAAGAAAGAAAAAAAAAGAAACAAGAACCAAAAGCTAAGTACCCTAATCCCGATTTTTCTACTTGCACGTCTCCTTCCTGATCTTTTCTATTTTTTCTGTTTCTTTGCCTCCCTTATTATTCTATGAGTTCTATTACATGCTTAGTTGCCTTCTCATTGTGCTTAGTTGTGAAAAGCATGCCTGTAACCGTGTAGTTTTCTGATCTTTTCTACTTTGGAATCACATGGCTATAATTTTCCTTTCTATTAAAGTTCTAGTCAAAAATCACATGTATTGTCGATCATAGCCATATTTTGATTTCAAGGCTCTTATTTGATAAATTTGAAATTAGTGATTGAGTATTCTGTTGATTAGATTCTACCTACGACTGATTTGTTCCCCTTCAATCTCGTTAACTGAGTGCTTAGACCTAATTTGACTATATCTGTAAAGCCGTCTATTATTGGCTATTTTTGCAATTCGATTTTGACTTTGACTTTTTAAGTTTTTGATTAAATAAAGGGGGTTAAATGGGTAAATAAATGGAAATACAGGGCTAAGGGGGAAAGAATAAGTGGTATATTGTAAATAAACTAAGGGGTTAAGGGTATAAAAGGCAATACTGCCTGGTTCGTGGGTAAATAACTGAGGGATAAAGGGTATTCTGGGAACAATGAAAGGGTAAATAGGTAGAAACTGAAAGCAAGTGAGGGCAATATGGACAATTAAGGGTATTAGAATAGTATAGATGCCACTAGAACCTTCTAGCAGGGGTTCTAGTGCATTTCTGATTAAACTAGGTATTAATCTAAAAATAATTCATAAGATAAGGGATGGGAAATCAGAATATGAATTTCAAAATTCCCTCCCATCTTTTTTCTATAAATAGGCCTCATTAGGCCACATTTAAGAAGTTTTGAGGAGAAGGGGGGAAATTCAGAAAGTTTCGAAATTCTAGAGGTTCAAAGAGTTCTGAAAAGATTTTGAAGTTTGAAAAGTTCAAATTTCAATAATACTGTGACTGTTCTATTGGTTTTTTGATTCAAGTTCGAATGAAAGTCTCTTGAGTTCTGGTGTTTTCATCTATTGTTTTTTGCTGATATTGGTTGCTGAAGCTGTTTGCTCTGTGGTTTTCCTTGAGAAGCTGTTTGGTTTAAGTTTTGATATCAATTCTAGTTACTGAGTATTGCTGTGAATCTGCTGCTTATTGCTTGCTGAAGTCCTGTCATTGCTGATCTTCTTCCTCTAATTTACCTTAGACTCATTGAGTTTATTTCCCCTTTCCAGGTACACATTCGAAACATCAGTTAATGTAATTGTTAAGTTGAGAAGCTGAATGAAATGCTATTCTGAAACTTGCATATACCAGTTATCATAGTGAAATAGGCGTTAGATAATTTGTATCTTGTTTAATTTCACCATTAATTGGTATTGTTTTGTACAATCTAACTGAAATTTGAGCAAAATTAGGACTGATTATGTTAAATTTGGGACTGTATTGAATTTCTAAATTGTTAAGTAACAGATTGTTAGATATAGAGTCAGTAGTTTAATTTGGTTTAGTTGTTGCTACTAATACAGTTGGAATTTATAGGATGAGTGATTTTATAATTGGACACTAGTTTTATAGTCAACGTCGGACAATAAGCAGCTTCAATAGTTTTTTTTTCTTTCAGTCCATTTCTAAATTCATGATTCCCTGTTGATTGTTGATTTGATAAGCGTCATTTTAAGTTAGTAATTACTGTTGCAAATCCAACCTCGCTTTCATTTGATTTTCCTTATGATGAGAATTGAAAAATCACTAATAGGTAAGCAAATAAGGTAATCTAGGTTGGGATTGAAATTTGAATGATCCATATTTCATTATTACAAATGATGTGATGTTGTTCTTCCTCATAGCCGATGAATGCCCAGTAAATGATTTGGAGCATTTCTCTGTGTGTGTATGCTCAATTTGAGTTTAAATTTGGTCTGGGTCCTCAAAACAGGCTGGCCCTTTCGTTCCTGGGCCCATGCTGAAGCCCAATAACGCTACAGCATTGTTTAAGAGCAAGTCTTCTTCTCTCTCTTCGTAGGTTAAGCCTTTAAGGCCCAAATTATCAAAAAATCATTAAATGACATTAGGAAATATTGGAATATTAACTTACAAATATAAAATTGAGTTTCGAATTAGGTAGCGGGTTCAAGCTAAAAGGGTTTTCCCTTTTGTTTGAATTCGGACTTGAATTCGAGGCCCGAAATTATAATTGTAAATTAATTGGCCTTTTAGAGACAAATAATAAATAGAAAATTTTAGTTTGCTTTAAGTGGACCTTCTAATAATAAAATGAGACGAGCCTCGCCGAATCAAATAAACAATTGCGGGGCCCTCATTAATTACTTAATAAAAAATACTTAGAGTTTCGGGACGGGCCGTTTAGCAAATTTCACGGCCTCCCCATAAGATAATAATACGTTAGCCGTTTTAGGCGCGATTCTTTAATGATATTACTTTTCTAATACGGGTGTGCATTTCATGCAACCCAAATCCAAATCTGAAAACGTCGAATGAGAATATGTCAAGGATCCGGGTGCATTTCATGTGATGTGATCCGAAAACATATCCTCAAAAGACGTTCATTTTCTTAAAATAAAATAATTTGACAAAAGCGGTAATTAATTCTAAAATGCACAAATAGGATAATATGTATTAAAATCAAATATTTTAGCCAAATATGACAGTTGAGCGACCGTGCTAGAACCACGGAATCCGGGAATGCCTAACACCTTCTCTCGGGTTAACAGAATTCCTTACCCGGATTTCTGGTTCGCAACTGTTAAACAGAGTCAAACCCTTCCTCGATTCGGGATTCAAACCGGTGACTTGGGACACCATAAATCTCCCAAGTGGC
>MU678795.1:0-13622 GCA_026770625.1 Nicotiana glauca
CATCATAGAACATTCTGGGCACCTTCTCATAAGCTGCTACAAAGCTTGATTCTTAGTTGTACTTATACGCTTGAATTCATTAGGTACCACACTTTAACTTCTGAATTCACTAGAACCATTATTGAGAGCCACCCATTCGGACTTGGTCCCAAATAAAATTCACTCTGTAATTCTTATAACACACGAATACTCTCTCGTCAAAGCACCGGGTAAAATCACTTCCTCTGAAACCTGTATCTATACCAGGCATAAATCCTGAATCTTTTCCCAAGTTAACATGAGCCCATAAGGCTAACCATAGCACATTCCTAATAATTCCTCCGCTCAATTTACTACTTATGGTCTTTTCTCATTGCTGAAATAATCAATCAATATGCGAATAACCAAAAATCACGCAAGTAGTTAATCATACAGCCCAATCACAAGGGGTGGGACTCTCCCACTTAGCTAGAAGCTATCATTTCACTATTCTTGAGTTCGCCCGACCTTTTTACCTCTTATTGACATAACCTCGCGCCATAAGTTATCAAAATTTCTCAGATATTTCCTGTAAATCCCCATCTTTCATATTCTGAATCATTAACCACATTCGCACGACCGATCTCTTTGATGAACAACCAATATAATTCTTCGCAAAAGCTTCGCCAACCACGCGACCGCTAATCTGCTCATGGGGAATAGCCCGCCTAGGGGAATCACCTCTCGTCATCTTCCTATGCTGCTGCACGGGGTATATTCACTATGACACCAATAGCCCATAATGAGTCCGAGCTCACCTTCCAGTCACACAAGTACATTCGCCCCTTGCGGACATCAATAAAATGTGCGACAACATCCTTCCAATTCAGGGTTATGCTACACCCTCCTCTATTTCAAGCCGCTCCTTTCCGCCATATCAATCTTCTGTCGCATCATAGCCCATACTTCACATCATACCTGCAGGCTTCAATCACCAATCAATAAAATACCCCCAATTCGATCCAAACTCGCTTTATGCGCGTAGTCATCCTACTACCAAGCCCATATGCAACACCCGCCACTCTCCCACTTTGGCAGAACTTTTCTCTTTAATTAACCACTCGACCTTGCCCCTCATACTTGGCCTTCCAGAAGGTTTAAACACCACCTGACACTTCCCACATGTCCTTCCTCATACTTTACAGCTCAATTGTTGCCTTAAATGAAATCTATCTTTGTGGCACTTGAATCCACCATTGATACTAACTTCAAGCCTTTCCAAAGGTCATCTTTATCGAGCCGTCAACATTAGAAATTCAGATTCAATCTTAAACCACCGCATCACACTATATCTGACAGTTGTATCTTCAATACTATTTCACAATATCTTGCCCCAAGGCAAATTGTAGCAGATCATAACACTGACATGCTTAAAGCGTTCAATTAGGACAATAACACCCCCATATAGAGGAGAACTTCACCACGCTTGCAATTACCACGTTTCATTACTTCCACTAGTCCACATCTGACCATCCTTAGTTCGATTACCCTTCCCCTACCGGGAATAAAATACTGAATCCCTAAGATTACACACTAAGTAAACCTCCCTTCAAGTCATTCACTGCCCCGACACATGGGCAAACACCTTACCATCACAAAAACACTGTGGAATAATCGCTCATAAGCATTACAGCAACCTGTGCCTAGCCTCAAGGCTCTCAGAAGTTCCGTTATTGAGCTGAAACAATAGAATATCCTTACGTAATGCGACTATAATTGTCCAATCAACCATGCCAGGAAAAATCATCCCGCACCACATTTGTAGTGCCATTACAATCCTTCAATTGTTCGATTTATAACAAGTGCTCGCAGCGCATAAGATTGAATGGGAAGGAATCAAAGGCATAAGCCCCAAAGGAATAGAACCGCACGATAAGGAAATCAGGAAGGGAAGTACTCCTAACAGTCCTGCAGCCTCCCGAGGATAAGTACAGACGTCTCCGTACCGATCCGCGAGACTCTACTAGACTTGCTCATGACTTGTGAGACCGACGGGAACCTAGTGCTCTGATACCATGTTGTCACAACCCAAATCCTCTACAGGTCATGATGGCACCGGACACCGCTGTCAGGCTAGCCAATTAGATCACCAGTTAATTTCCTCCTTTAATACTTTTGAAAATCCAAGGTTTTTCCTTCCATTTTACATAAATATAAGATCACTTCGTGGATTCAAATTTAAATGATAACAATTAATACAAAATTCTACTGAGACCATCCTAGAAACCCGGTGTCACAAGTACATGAGCAACTACTAGCAATGATATAAATACAACACAACCCTTGTCCGGAATACAATGGACAGAAAGGAAATACAATTACTAGGAAGGGACTTTAAAAGCTGTGGGCTGCCTTAAATACTGCAACTCACCTAGTCCCCAAATCGTCCATGCTGCTGCGCCCAGTAGGCTGCTAAAGGTTTATATACCCGTGCAACAAAAATGCACAGAAGTGTAGTATGAGTACGTAATCAACGTGTACTCAGTGAGTATCCAAGCCCAATCCCGAAGGGGCAGAGACGAGATGGCGGACTTCGGCACTCACTAGAGGTCCATTATCAATATTCTATAAGTGTGTGAATAATCATGGGCTTATATAGAAGTCCCAACTGTGAAGCAAAATAAACAGCTAAACACCTGCAACAATAAATCAATGGCTTCCAAAGTCTATTCTTTATTATCTTATCAGTTTATGTCAAGCCACATAGGGCCAATTCCACATTTACAAAATTTCCAAGTAACAGATAAACATGCGCAAATCATACCGAGGTCGATGGCTCGCTCCAACAGAATGTAAATTGTGCAATGCCGAGGGTCGAGCGGCACGAACCATAGATATATCTATTATCACCGAGGCATTCGGCCCATTCCATAATTAAACACATATCCTGCTCGCGAATCATCCATGCGATGCAGGCACACATAAGGTACATGCTCAATCAGTCAAATAAGAACTTATCGGGGAATATTTATTCTAATAAAACCAATTCTCCTTTAACAATTTTAACAAATGAAGCTTAATCCCTTTGAAATTCATTTAATAATTTAATGTGGTTTAGGCAGTTCAAACCATAAATGGGTTCACTATAATCCATGTATAACATGCCCTTTGCGTCCTAGACTACTCGGACAATAGCATGATACTAGCTACGCACGGACTCTCGTCACCTCGTGCGTACGTATCCCCCATAAATAGGAGCATATAATCATTTACTTCACCTATGGGGTAAATTCCCCCTCACAAGATTAGAAAGGAGACTCACCTCACTCCGAAGACTCATAACCAGCATTCTACATTCTTCCAAAGGCTTGCACCAACGCACAATGCTCCAAAACTAGCCAAGGATAATATAAATCGATTAATATATGCTAAATTATACTTTACAACCCAATTTATAACCATTCCTAACCTTGAACAAAAAGTTAACCAAAATGCCATCGGGCCCACGTGCCCAAAATCCGAAATTTCTCGAAGGTAAAGATTACCCATAACCTTAGGAACTCAATACATAATTTTTTCTTAATTCCATACTAGAAATCGTGGCTAAAATCAAAGATTATAACCTTCTACGTCTTCAACCAAAACCCCCAATATTTACTCTAATTTCCATGCTTAAAACCATATATAATTGATATATTTAACTCAAAAGTGATGGGGGTAACTTACCTCAACATTGACGACAAAATCCTTTCTTGAAGCTCCCCAAAAATCGCCCAAGCCATGAAAAAATGGGAGAAATGAACTCAATCCCATGATTTAAAACAAGGGTCTGCCTCCAGCGCTTTCCGCTTTTGCGGTCCCGCTTTTGCGGAAATCCAGGCCGCTTCTGCGGTCTCTCAAATCACCCGACCAACCGCTTCTGCGGTCTACCCATCGCAGAAGCGATTTTGCTTCTGCGGAACAATATCCGCTTATGCGGTTCCTGGCCAAACGTCCATTTTCGGCTTCTGCTTCTGCCAAGACGCTTCTGCAGTCCCGCTTCTATGGCTCCAAAACCGCAGAAGCGAAAATACTAGAAGCAGCAGGCCTAAAATTTCATAAGTTCAAAAACTCTCTGTTTTGCCACACGAACTCACCCCGAGGCCCCCGAGACCTCACCCAAACCTACCAACCAATCCCAATACACATTACAGAATTGCTCGAGGCATCAAATCATAACAAACAACGCCAAAATCACGAATTACACCACGATTCAAGCTTTATGAACTTTGAACTTGCCAACTTCTATTTCTGATGCTTAAACCTATTAAATCACGTCTGATTAACCTCAAATTTTGCGCACAAGTCATATTTGACATTACAGACCTACTCCAACTTTCGAAATTGGATTTCTACCCCGATATCAAAAAGTCAACCGCCGGTCAATCTTCTCAAAAACCTTTAAATTTCTATCTTTAGCCAAATGTCTCCAAAATGACCTACGGACCTCTGATTTCACTTCCGATCGCGCCCCCAAATCCAGAATCACCATACGAATTTATTCAAAGTCTTGAAATCCTAAACAGACATTGATAACACCGAAATGAAGTTCAAACCAAACTTATGAAATTCCTTCTAAAATACTAACTTCCACAGACTACTAGAAATTGAAGCTATGGCAACCCTTCTAAAACCGTTGCAATAGATCTGCTAACCGTCCTTATAGGTCTATTGGAATGGATGCTGACCCGTTCCGGAATTCAGCATTACAATAGGTCTATTGGAACATTTTTTTGCAACAGTTCATAAACCGTCCCCAAAGATAGGGATATTGTAACGGTTTTGGATTGCTACCATGTTCTATCTACAGGAACGGTTTATTTTCTATTGGGATGGTTATAAATCGTCCTGGTAAACTAATACAACTGATTTTTTCAAGGCTATTGAAACGGTTTTCATGACATGTTGCAACGGTTTTCATGATATTAGAACAATTATTAGTACTCTATTGCAACAGATATTATATCATATTGGAACAGTTATTAAGGGTTGCTCTTGTTATTTGCTAGGTTTATTAGAATGTTTATATTCTCTATTGCAACAAATTATAATTTCTGATAATTTTGGAAGCAAAATGGGAAATAGTTTCCTATTCTATGAAATTGTTTATACCATATCCAACTAGCATTATCCATGTACAAAAACAAAATATGGATACAATGTTTGGTCAAACAATTCAAAACTCAAAATAGATGTGTTTGCATAAAAAAATTTCTAAACTAAAATATCC
This sequence comes from Nicotiana glauca, assembly GCA_026770625.1. Taxonomy (NCBI): domain Eukaryota; kingdom Viridiplantae; phylum Streptophyta; class Magnoliopsida; order Solanales; family Solanaceae; genus Nicotiana; species Nicotiana glauca. The sequence goes on from MU678795.1 coordinate 5,228, forward strand.
TTAAACATAATAATAAAGCCTAACAACAATCAACAACACTCAAGTAAGGTCTTCGTCACTGCTTTCATCTGCAATCACTGCACCTACAAAAGATATTGAGAAATAATTAAATAATATTTTTAGGATAATTGAATCACAAAGTAATTGAATGACCAATTTGATAATAACTCGAAAATTTTCATTCTCTCTAAATTCTTAAATTTTTCGGCAGAGTTTCCTTTGTAAATATGACTATCCCAAATTTTTCAACCTGCTCAAAACATCATTTGCAAATACAACTGTGCATAACCTAAGATCCATCCATACATCAACTATCTATATGTGCCATCCACAATATTATCAACAGGGCATGGCCAACTGCACCTAATAACTATATCCACAATAATATAGCATTATCAAAATATCAGGAGAAAGCAGCAAATTGGAGACCCAACTAAATACTATGAACTATTGCACTAAATACCAATAAAGAGCCATGCCTTTCACGTCGTTTTATATGTAACAGAATCATGAGGTTTCAGTACTCTCAATCTCGTTAAAACCTAACGTAAAAGTTACATTTGCATCTTTTATTCGATCTTCTTATACTAAATATTGCCCAAAGCTAAAATAATTTTGTATGTCTATCGAAAAATTAAATGCACCAACACTGAACAGTTTAATGTCATGTGAAATTGCTAGTTCTTCAAAACAATATAAACAAAAACATTACTGCTAACCAAAAGGCTAACATCCAAATAAAATCAGGCATTGGTCTTTAAGAGGTTCAGATGTTAAAAGCAACCCTTGAACCACAGATTCCAAAGCTCTCCTAGCAGTTGAACCAACACACATCAAGAACCCAAATAAATGAAACAATGGCTCACTATTACTAGCCAAAACAATAACAAGAACCACAGGAACAAGAGCCAAATAAAACTCAACTAGCATATCAATAACAAAGCTAATTTCATTACGAGGCACCTTTTCTTTGAACATAGGCAGGATAGAAAAGAACTAACAAAAATATAAAGGAAAGACAAAAGATGAGAGGAGTTGAAAAGTAGTAGAGAAATCAGAAGAGGAAGAGAAGAGAAAAAAGAGAAGAAGCAAAAGAAGAGAAGAGCAGAAGAGAAATTTACCTGCTGTAGGGCAGAAAAACGTAGACCCCTCGCCTCGCCTTGATTTTGAACTTTAAGCGAGAAGCGCTCGCTTTTAATAACACTGCTTTAAACATAAGACTTTTAGGAGCTTCCAAGATTAATATAGTTTTCAAGCAGCATCAATATTTAAATCAACTACTCTACATACGACTACCACATAAGAAACTAAGAAATGGCATCGAACGATACTACTTTACACATAACTACATTAATATTATGGCTTCTACCTTCCTGGATTGATGCAACTTTTCTCTATTAGTTGATTAGTTCACACACTCCTAATCTGGAAATGAAAACAAGCACAAAAAATGATTCAAATTCAAAGACCAAACACTCCTAATATGGAAATGAAAACAAGCACTAAAAATAATTCAAATTCAACTACCCAATTGATTTAACGATGAACAAGTGCAATAACACTTAACAGAATAAGCGTACTGGCCTGCTGTAGTAGCATTAAATTTAACACTTAATAGAACAAGTGCAAATGTGAAATAACAGTAGCATTTGTTTTACATTTATGCTATGCTCTTATAATTTAACTGTTTATATAGATTGCCAATTGTCTATGAAGGCATCAATGATGTGTTATATCCAATGAATGAGGTCCCTCATATCTATGAATTGGCTGACTTATTATACTGTAGCGTAGGCTCCTTCCCCACCACTTACCTAGGGCTTCCTTTGGGGGCAAAATATAAGTCTACTGGAATATGGAGTGGGGTAATAGAAAAGGTGGAGAAAAGGTTGGCTACTTGGCAAAGGCAATACCTTTCTATGGGTGGTAGACTTACTCTTATTAATAGTATTATGGACAGTATTCCCACATGCTCCATGTCACTATTTCCAGTGCCTGGTAAGGTACTGAAGCAATTAGATCAAATCAGAAGAAACTTTCTCTGGGAGGGCAACACTGATGAACACAAGTTTCGCTTTGTCAAATGGTCTAAAGTCATTAGGCCAAAGCTACAAGGGGGTTTGGGTATTAGGGACCTAGCTAAGCACAACAAGAGCCTGCTGTATAAATTGCTCTGGAGATATGGAAGGGAGTACAATAGCTTACGGAAGGAAGTTGTTGCAGCAAAACATGGAAAACTAAACCCACTGGTGCACTAAACAAAGAAGAACCCCATATGGGGTTGGATCATGGAAACATATAAGCAAGCTATGGGAAGAATTCCTCCAAGAAGTCTCATTCAAGGTTACTAATGGTCTGAAAGTTAAATTCTGGAAGGATATGTGGCTAGGGAACTTTATTCTAAAAGATTTATACCCATCACTCTTCCTGATAGCATGTAACCCCGACTCGACAGTCGCACAGAATAAAGAAGGTAATCAATGGAATCCCCTCTTCAGAAGGAAGATGCATGATTGGGAACTGGAGAGTCTTTTTGATTTAATGAGTAAACTGGAAGGTTTTAGCATGAACTCACAAGCTACAGATACATTAAGCTGGGGTCCAAATGCAAAGGAATATACAGTAAAACTAGGGTATAAAGTGCTAGTTGCTTATCCCTTACTCTTGACGAGCCTCTTTGAGGTATATTTTCTTGTTTTGGCTAGCTCCAAGATCCCATCATAACATCTTGTAATGGAGCTAGCATATTTATTTTTGTAGTCATTGCATCAGCTTGATGCCATTCAACGAAACAACTTATTTTATCAAAAAAAAAAATTGTTCAGCAGTTGAAACTGATCCAAAACCACTTGGCCCTGGTCTGCCTGTTATCAACTTCAACATTTTCTCACCTTAAATTCACACACACACACACACACACACAGAGTTAATTAGAACAAGTAAGAAAAGACTCTAATTTCTTATTCTATATCCTCAGAATAAGGTAGAAACCAATCTGGTAGAAAATATAAAGAATGGATTGTTGAAGAAATTAATTAATAAAGACAAGTTCCAAATTAGGGGCAAACCATAAATCTAAATACCCATAAATAAACAGAGCTGGGGCAGCAGTAAATAAGCCAAATAAACTTCAGAATACTCGTATCGAGTGAAATAAAAGAAACCAAACTTTGTCATGGCTTACAGCTAGCAAATCAGTAGCAGAATACTCCATGCATTCCCACGTATAATACAAAATAATGATTTTCAGAATAACGAACAAAGACACGAACATAGATGGCAAATATCAAATCTCATGGTCTCTAACACAAAATTAAAACCTAACAAACAAATCCCCTAATTTCGCAAACTAAAAATCACAAAATATATCACATAATATAGACAAAACAGAAGCAAAATAATGGGTTTCTTAGAAATATTATCAAAGAAAGAAAATAGAAGGAACAATGAAATAATTTTTTAGATTAAGGAAGAAGAAAGCGAAAATCGAACAGTAATAGCAAACATAGAACAGGGTAAAAAGTCGAAAGCCTACCTCGGAGATTATGGTATGTTAGCCGATAATGTTCGTCCTTCACCGAAAATTATCGTCCTTCACCGGAGCTGGTCGATAGAGTCTTCACCGGAGCTGGTCAATAGAGTTCATAGGTGTTACGTTGAAGAACGAAGAAAGCTAAGGTTGTCTGAGACTGAGATATTGGGGGAGTCGATGTATTCTAGGTTATTTTACATATTAGAGTAATTAAAATATTAGTGGGGTCTACTATTTTTGTTTTTTAATAAATACCTAGGAGGGAAGTATGGAGGGAAATTAAACCGTTCCTATAGCGTTTTATTTCACAAAACCGTTCCCAAAAATAATGCTATTGTATCGCATATAAAAACCGTCTTTATATCTTTACTTATAGTGTCGGTTTCTAAGATATTGGAATGGTTATTGTTCAGAAGTGTGCCAGAAGCCTTTTGACATTATTGGGACGGTTAAAACCGTTCCAAAAGAAGATCTACTGTAACAGTTACAGAACCGTTGCCCACAAACCATTCCAATAAACTCGTTTTCTAGTATGACAATAGGTGTCAAAACGCTCCCGAGTTATCCAAAACCCAAACCGGGCATACGCCCAAGTCTGAAATTATCATACAAACATGCTGGAACCTTCAGATCCTGATTCCGAGGTCGTTTACTCAAAATTCCAATCCTAGTTCATTCTTTCAACTTTAAGCTTCTCAAATGAGAATTTTCATTTAAATTTAACTTCAATCTTTCTGAATTTAAATTCCGACCATGCGAACAAGTCACAATACCTGAAATGAAGCTGCTCATGGCCTCAGATTGCTGAACGACGCACTAGGGCTCAAAACGACCGATCGGGTCATTACACTACTAAAGATTTAAGGCAAATATCATACTATATTATAAATGGGAAGACCAGAAGTAAAAGTTGAATTACTATATTACCCAGTTAAAACTAAGTGACAGTTTTACCCTTATCTTAAACAATATTTTCATAATAATTTTATATCAAAAAGTCAATTCACGTTACGATAAATAATAAATTTGTTTTACCCTACCAAAGTACTCATGTAATGTTAATACACGAAAAGAAACTAACAATAAATTAAGAATTTGAGGAGTTACAATTAATCATATAATAACCAAATTCTCTTAAATGCAAATTGTATGTCAATGGTCTTTCTTTGTACAAAAACGTACTCTACATATATGTCTCTTCAATTGCTATTTGTAATCTTGTAAGTTTAATGTAACGACCCGGCCGGTCGTTTTTGGAATTTATGCCCCGATCCCCCATTAACTGCTTTCCCTCAGCTCATTTAGGCTTGAAATGCCAAAGTTTGAATTTTTGAAGTTTCCGGTCCGATAGTGAGTTTTTGAACCGAGGGTCGGTTTGGAATTCCGGAAGTTGCTGTAGCTCCGTCATGTCATTTTGGATGTGCGTGCCAAATTTCAGGTCATTCGGGATAGGTTTGGGTAGGTTTTTGATCGAAAGTGTGTTTGGTTGAAATTTGAAGTTCTCCGTCATGTCATTTTGGATGTGCGTGCAAAATTTCAGGTCATTCGGGATAGGTTTGGGTAGGTTTTTGATCGAAAGTGTGTTTGGTTGAAATTTGAAGTTCTTAGGCTTGAATCTTGGCTTAATTCGGGTTTCCGGTGTTGTTTTAGGTGGTTTAAGGATTGGTATAAGTTCGAATGATATTATGGGATGTTTCCGTAGGTTTGGTTGAGGTCCCGGGGGCCTCGGGTGTGTTTCGGATGCACAACGGAGCAATTTGAGGTTGAAGATTGCTGCAGAAAATTGCAGGCCAGATTTCCTTCTACGCGTTCGCGTAGAAGGCATCGCGTTCGCGTAGCTTTGGCTTTCCTTCTCATCGCGTTCGCATCCCCCTCTACACGTTCACGTAGAGTAATTCTGGAAGATATCGAATTTCCTCAATGCGTTCGCGATTGGCGACCTGTGATCGCGTAGCTTCACCTGTTTCTTCACCGCGTTCGCGTCATGGCTGTCGCGTTCGCGTAGGTCACTGAACCCAGGCCTTCGCTTTCGCATCTATCGCTTCGAGATCACGAAGGGTATTTCTGATCCCTTGATAATTCCTTCTTCGCGAACGCGTGCTGACTTCCGCGTTCGTGATGCTTTAGACCCCTAGGCAAAATTTAATATTTCAAAAACGAGGTTTTGCCATTTTTACGAAAACTCAAGGTTTGTAGCTCGGATTTTTGGAGCAATTTCAAGGGTTTTCCAAAGGCAATCACTGGGTAACAATTCTCTACTCTCCTATAACTAAAACCCATTAATCTAATCGCAAATTCACCCTTTAATTTCGTGTTTTTGAATGGGAAGTGAGTAAACTTCTTAAACTTAATTATTGTGTTTTGAGGGGGCATTTGACCTCCGATTTGGGAGATTTTTATATGGTTAGACTCGTGAGAGTATGAGGGTTCTGAAAATGCTAAAAATTATTCGATTCCGAGATGTTGGCTAGAGGGGCATTTTAGTTATTTTACCTACTTTCGCGCCCTAACTTTAATTTTTATAGTGGAATCAGTTGTATATAATATTATTTATGATATGTAATTGAATTGAACAGATTTGGGCCATTTGGAGTCGGATACTCGTGGCAAAGGCATCGTTCCTTAGTGGATTTTGCACCGGTTCGAGGTAAGTGGCTTGCCTAACCTTGTGTGGTGGACTTCGTCCCTTAGAATGTGATAATTGGTAATTGGATGCCTTGTACGTGAGGTGATGAGCGCGTACTTGAGCTAATTATTGAAACCCGAATTTTCACGTAAATACTTGAACTGGATTTTCTTTCATATTTCCTTTATCCTACTTGCTATTATAGCCTGTGCTAGTGTAGAAGAGCATGTCTATTTGATCCAAATTACCTAATTGCTTAAATTGCCTTAACTGTGATTATGTGGAGCATGTTAGGCCAGTATTATTTGTTGCCTTGTATTGTTGTACTTCAATTTTTGAATATTTCTCTAATTTTGGTTGCGCATTTACATTGGGACTATGGATGTGGGATTGCGGGAGCCCTTCTCCCCCCCTTGTTTGTTTACTTTGGGACTATGGGTTTGATTCCCGGGAGATCCCCCAGCACTTTTATTTCGGGACTACGGGACGGTATCCCGGGAGATCCCCCAACACTTTTATTTTAGGACTACGGGACGGTATCCCGAGAGATCCCCTGCACACTTATGATTGGAATACGGGACGGTATCCCGGGAGATCTTTTGATATTGATATGAGAGTTGGACGACGGAACGGTATCCCGAGAGATCCATTGGAAAGTTGAGGAAAGGGCTACAGGACAGTATCCCGGGAGACCCTCGTTGGCATTCTTGTTGCAATTTAGCTGTGTTTTCTCTGCGTTTCTGTTCTGTCTTTGTAGTATTATTATTTCATTGAGCTGTCTTATTACACTGCTGTGTTCATTAGTTTCGTCAGATTTATACACTGTTAATATTTTTGCTGCTATATTATTTTTGCCTCAGCGGGGCCCTGACCTTTCCTCGTCACTACCCAACCGAGGTTAGGCTTGGCACTTACGGAGTACCGCTGTGGTGTACTCACGCCTCTTTTACGCATGTTTTTCATGTGCAGATCCCGGTACCTCTACGTAGGCGCATTATCAATAGCTGTAGAGAGCATTTCGGAGACTTGAGGTATATTTGCCGCGTCCGCAGACCAGAGAGTCTCCCTCTCACTCTACCCTTTAGTTAGCTAGATACTATTCAGTTCTTCCTTGTTATAGACATTCCGGATGATTAGAGCAGTGTTATGTATTATTCTTAGCCTGTGTTACCCGTGGGTTTCCAGGTCTTTGGGATGGTTTCAAAAATTAAAGTATTAAAGTGTATGTGCCAGGCGGCAACTGTATACATTACTCATGTTATTTAGCTTTTGATTACAAATTTTGCAAATGTTGTTACTTCCGTAATGTGTTAGGCTTACCTGGTCGTGAAGACTAGGTGCCGTCATGACGTGTTCACAATTGGTGAACTAGGGTCGTGACATATTGGTATCAGCGCTCTAGGTTCATAGGAGTCATGGGACACAGGCCGGTTTATTAGAGTCTTGTTGATCGGTACGGAGACGTCCGTGTTTATCTATGAGAGGCTATGTAACTGTTTAGGAAAATCTTCATTTCTTTTGAATTCCTTGTCATGCGATATTTTGACACCAATTCTAAACTTATGTCTTCTATTCTCTCACAGATGGTAAGGACACGTGCTACACGAGAGGACCAGGCACCCGTGCCCCTAGCTGCTGCCGTCAGAGGCCGGGGCCGGGTAGAGGTCGAGGACGTGCACGAGGTGCATCCACAGCACCCGCGCGAGCTGCCGCTGAGGTACCACCAGCAGATCCAGTTGGAGCCCAGGCACCTAGTACACCTACCACAGCTACTACTACTCCAGCGCTCCAGGAGACTCTGGCTTAGTTCATGAGCATGTACACCACCTTGGCTCAGGCGGGGTTGTTTCCCCTCGCTGCAGCCACATCCTAGGCCGGGGGAGGGGCCCAGACTCCCGCAGCCTGCACCCCTGAGCAGAGAGTGCAGATGGAGCAGGTCCCAGAGGTTATTACATTACCACCTGCAGCACTAGCACAGCCCGGGGATGGGTCAGCTGTCTCAGAGTACGAGCAGCGTAGGCTAGAGAGGTTCAAGAAATATGATCCCCCAGTGTTCAGTGGCCTAGCTTCAGATGACACCTTCGGATTCTTGGAGGAGTGTCATCGCATTCTTCGTACTATGGGCATAGTGGAGTTTAGTGGGGTTTCTTTCACCGCCTTTCAGCTTCGGGGAGCCGCCTATGATTGGTGGCGTACTTATGAGTTGGACAGTCCAGTCGAGTCTGCCTCACTGACTT